>CACSLJ010000211.1:0-44654 GCA_902706625.1 Albugo laibachii | reverse complement strand
AATTTTGCTCCAAATGCACCGACACCAGCATATCTTGTACTTGACTAATCGAATCACGAACAAAACACGCTCGGTAGGCTCATTTTTTATGCGATGTGTTGAATGAATGCATGCGTTTTTCATTTGCGTAAACGACCACTTTATGATTCCGTGCCAATTTGATTCATTCATACGAATAAGCCAATCACAACAGCCGAATGTTTCAGCATGAGAGGTGATTGGATGACCCTCCTGATGTCCACTTTATGATCCATAGCGCCACTGTTTGATTCGATTTGAGTGGCGAGGATAGTAGAGCCGCCGCGCACTCTCGCAATAAAAGCGGCGATGACGGCGCTCCGCAGGCACTACACGAACGAAGAGCGCGTGGCGGCTATGACGCGCATAGTTGCAGGCGAGAAGATTATCGCAGTGTATCGCGAGACAAAGATCCCTGCTATCAAGTTGAACAGGTACACAAAGCTCCGCCGGGAAGGACAGCTCTCACCTGCACATCGGTGAGGCATAAAGTCGACACTCCCACCGCCGATAGCGAACGACCTGGTCTCGTGGATCAGTGGGATGCAACGAAGAGGTGCACCAGTGCGGCGCGAGACGATCCTCCAGAAAGCCAATGAGATTCATCCCCGCCTTCGCGGCAGCAAACGCTCAAAAGTACTTAACGGTAGGCTCGTACAGAGGCTTCCGCAAGCGTCACCTCGAACTAGCTGATCGCGTGGCACAGAAGATGTCGCGCGCTCGTGATTCTGTCGTCAATGATCTGTGGCGGCTGTTTCAAACGCTCGCAAAGCTCGTGATCGACCACAAGTTCCAGACGTCGCAGATCTTCAACATGAACAAGAATAGTTTTGACTCACGCTCAAAAACATGCAAAATTGTCACCATCCGTGGATCGCCAGACGGGCACAGGAGAAGCCTCGATACCGGATTCCATCTCTCGTTCGTTGCCGCCCCTTTTAAACTTTACTGGCATGCGCGTGCCGAGTATGATCCTCAACGATTCCACAGCAGACGGTGGGGCCATCACGACCACAGCAAAGGGCTACATCAACGGCATAATAATTCTCAAGTGGATCGACCACTTTGCCTCCAGTGTGCCTGCCTCTTTTCCCCGCCCCATCCTGCTCATTTTTGATAGGTTCTCGTTTCACATCCGCCTCAACATCGTTGGGCGCTGAGAGCAGAGGCAAGTTTTGCTGGCTTGTCTACCACCCAAAGCACCTCGTCCAGCCGCTCGGTGTCGCCGTGTTCCGCCCGTTTAAGTGCGGCATCACGAGCGATATCAGAAAAATTGCAGAGCGGAGCTCGTCCACTCGCTGTCAATGAAGAGCGCAGTGCGAAGTGCGAGCAAGGACTTCGTGAAGCACGTGACAAAGAAGCAGAGCAACATAAAGAACGGATTTGCGGCGACATGTCTGTTCCCGCCGTCCATCGACATGATGGTGCGTGGACTGGGCAAGTTCATGGGCCGCGCGAAGCGCGGCGATCGACTTGGATCGTAGGTGTGGATCCAAATCCGAGAGGAGGTGCGCAATGAGGTGCTTTTGCTGCCACCGAAGAGACAGAGGACACAGCTGGACAGGAAGACTATCGACGTAGGAGGGCAGTTGCTTACGAAAGAGCTTCTGATGTAAACAGGACAGAGAGCATGAGCCGAGCAAGATGGATAGATTTCTGGTGTAGAGGCTGCAGCTGTGTCAGTCGCTGTTGTGTAGTTTTGTTTCTTTATGAAGTAATGTTGTTGGATCAAAAATTGGGCATCGTGAAAACAGCAATTGATTTTTCTGGTCACATTGGGTGAAGGTGACCGAACACAGTGTGCTTTGTTGCACTGCTGACTACTTGTATCGCACAGTATATTGAGTTGGGGCCGCAGTCTAGCAACGATTGTGCGTTCTCGATGTGTTGCTTCGTCAAACCATTCGATGCCGCTTGCTGTCCGAATTTGGGATCACATAGAATTGATTACGTTTCTATTCTCGCATTGAATTAAACTAGTAGCTCTCTACTGCTATGTTTGATAGTAGGATAAGAGTATTCGTGATACACGAAGATCAAGCTCGGATGCCGAGGATTGGCATAACTTCAAGCCGTTCGCAGTTCGTGGTACTCGTTGTTCATCTTTTCAAATGTCTATATTTGGCATTGCACTTTTCCAGAGCCATAATTTAAATTTTTATCGGGTTGTAGTACTTAAACGTCCTGATGAGTGAATTACAAAACCGGAAGAGATGTTGATTTACAGCTGATGTAGGGAAATAAGGAGTTCCTATTTTCCAAGTATACTCTCTCTGCTTGGTGCTGCAACATGTTTTGTTATATTGTTTATGGAAAAAAATCACCGAGAGCACATGCGTGAGCATGAGTTCAGTGATAGTTTTATGCAGAGGACTTGTTTATGCATGAATGGTACTGCATAAAGGTAGCTATATAAGCTTTAAAATCCCACAAGTTATCCCATAATGCGAAGATGGCATACGCGACCCTGTGCTGAGAAAAAATTTATCTGTAACATTTGATGTCGTCCATGTGGAATCTTAAAAATTTTGGCTGAGAAGATCAGTGGTTTGCGGACAAACGCGAAATGTAACACGTATTTGGGTAATCGCCCATACAAAAGAACCAAGGTATCTCTAATGCATTTTCCACTCGAAAATTGTTTGAATCATGAGTTTCATATACCCCCTACATAATCTGCTATATTCGTCGTATGTCAGTGTGGAGGTGAAGATTGCTTATTTTGATTACCACTGAAAATTCGTATCCGCTTGTGAGAAAAGCGACTTCATTTCGAAGTATAACGGCTTCTTGCCATATACAAAGGATAGCTCGCTAATTTGTGGATTAGAGTGGCTCTATGAGCTTATAATAGATCATGTGTACGTCCATTTTCGATTACGATGTTGTTGTCCAGAATCTCAGTGCTTGATTTAACAAGCGAATTCATTTTCTTGAGCTCGCCTGGACTCCTTATTCAAGACGCTAGCCATATCGATATCATAACACCAAGATGACGCAGTATCACGTAATCAAACTTGTCATGTGTCAAAAGTTATTGAGGGGTCATTGAATTTTTGTGACATTTAAATTGACGTTTTCTCTCAAATTCTAAACCTATGAATCCTATTATGCACAAGATAAGCCAAAAAGGATTGGTGTAATTTCAGGTTCGAATGCTCAGGTCAAAAGCTACGGAAATTTTCTTTTTGGAGCGTTCTCTACTTCGCCAGCACTTAACATGGCGACGAATGGAGAAATAAGCAACATAACGCAAGGTGCTCACTACCGAAACGCCTTCATCTAAGCTGCTAGAAACGGACTTAATTTCACGGAAGTATAATAGCGACACTACGCTTATTGAGAATAACATGTCGCTTTTTCTTGCAAAACGTTTTTAATATTATTGTAAAGCGGGTTTGCTAAAGTTTGATCCAGATACCTATCATCCAACCCACGTAAGAGCACAAAGACGAGTAAATGTCATGCGAATGAATATGCTGGAAAATAGAGACGAAAGTTTGGATCAATACTTAGTTTTCATCGATGGATGCACTTTCCGTATTATTCTTGAATGACATAGCTGCTGATGGTATTTTACAATTACTTTTGGGACGCCCCGTATATTCTACCACTTCTGAAAATATATCCGAACAATCTACCAGTGATTAAATAATTCCCGAATATACACCACTTTGACTTTTCTCATTTAAATTGTGCATTTAATCCAACAATTCTACCATATTTGGTAAGACTCCGTAATATATTTGGCAGAACATCAAAACAGATTGTTTGTCAACCGCTACGGCAAGAAGACAAAACAAAACCACCAACAAATATCTACCTACACAGCATGACGACCAACGCAGACGACTACGTCCACGAGATGCATAGCTCAGCGGACGACGTCGTTCAAGTGGCACTGAGTTCGACAACCAAGACAGCAACGCTGACGAATTCTTCTTCCGTCGGACGTATACGTGCAAGTCCGACGTCGTCGTCGCCTGCTCTGACTATAACGCGAAAGCTGGTCAATCGTACGTGGTAAAATCGAGCGATTATCGTCGCTATCGTGTGGCCTGTGCCAACAAGGAATGCGAGTTGGTCGTCAATTTTGCTTTTGAGAGAGAATTTAGGCCTCCGACGGAATTTCGCCGTCACACGTGCGACCCTACCAAAGTGGACTACGCTTCGTATGACTCGTGACGAGCACTGAAGCCACAATTTCTCAGTCGTAACAAGTTCTTCCACCAGTTTGTGGTCGTTAACGGCAGTAAGGCCAGCCCACGCGCTTCAAGATCTTCTTTCCTCATCTGGCCTTGGCGTCAGCTACCACACTTGCGCGGACGCCTACGCAATTGTGAAGTCCGAGCTGTTTCAGTTGGATCGGCTCCAGTTGCAACTAATCCTTTCTTACGTTCATGAAGTGAACAAGCGTGGCCATAAGGCTGACATCTATTTTGTCAGCACTACCATCCGCCGCGTGGTTGTCGTCTACCGGCAGGATATAAAAGCAACATCTGAATTTTCTGATCGTGGCCTCAACATGGACGGAACGTTTATGAAGCACTCGTCGGGCGGTACACTCTTGGCTGCGTGTTTACGGAATAGCAACAACGAGATCCAGATAGTCGCCGTCGCGTGGGTGTCGGGTGAAACCAAAGAAAATTGGTCGTGGTTTCTCGATTACCTGCTGAAAATGATCACAAGACCAGCCTTTATCATCTCTGATCACGACAAGGGTCTGATTCCCGCTCTCAAGCAGGTCGCGCCAGGGATCCCACACTTTTTCTGTTTGCGTCATTTCATGGAAAACATTAACAACAAGTTCCGCAACAAGACCCTCCGAAATGCTAGGTGGAAGCTTGGGAAGGCCCTCACTCCCATTGAGTACACCAAACGGGCGGATGAGCTAGCCAAGCTTAATCAAAAGGCGGTTGAGTGGATGGTAGCTGTTGACAAGACAAAGTGTGCGGCGGCTTACAGTCCATGTGCTCACTTTGGTACGATGACCAGCAACAACGTCGAGTCGGTCAATAGCGCTCTCATGGATGCTCGCGAAGAACCACTACTCGAATGCCTCATGACCATCGAGAAGTATGTAAGTGGTAAGTGGGTCGAATTGACCGGCAAGATGACGAAGTGGGGTCAGCTGACCGACTACGCTGAAAAAACGTTTGTTATCAAACGCCTTGCCTGCGGTTTTGACGGAATGGAGGTCTTCTCCCATCGCTCGTCGTCGTTCAACGTTAAGGTAAAAAGAGATGGTCAGCTCTCGACAGAGTACGCAATCGATCGGGACAAGGCATCCGACCCATGCTCTTGTGGATACTTCCAGTACATGGACGCTCCGTGCATCCATGTGGTTGCGTCGCTCAAGCACATCAACAATCTGAGCATCCTGCGCGAATTTATCGGCACGTCGTGGACAACGGCCGTATACAAGCAGGCTTACAATAGCTCGTTTCTTTAAGGTGCCTCCGACTGTGACGAAGGATGAGCTCCTCCGCTTCGAGCATCATCAGCCGCCGCCAGTCCCGCAGAAGCGAGGTCGGCCGAAGAAAAACAAAACGAGAATCGAATCGCAGCCGGCGATCCTGGCGTTAAGCAAAAAATCGGCTTACACGTGCTCGGCGTGCGGGTGCATGGGCCACAACATGCGGTCGTGCAGCAAGTAATGAGGTGGTAGATTTTCCGGATAATTCAATTGTTTTTGGTAGAATATCCGGAATTTTTTGCAAACATAAATGAAAATTACCATTTGGTATGTATACGGGATTTATTTTGCGGCTTTTAGATGAAGTGGTATAAAATCGGGAATTATTTAGTCACTGATAGATTATTCGGGTATATTTTCAAAAGTGGTAGAATATACCGGGCGTCCCATTAATTTTAGCATCAAATGTGCTGTAGCTATGGAGATTAATGTGCTATGATGAGTGGATCTTTCGGATATATTCAATGCAATGGTAGCTCGTGATCAAACAAATCCATAAGACGCAGTACGTGTTCGTGCAGCAATTCGCCTGTGGACCTCACTTATATTGGCATGAGCCTGATGATCATCACTTTTACTTGACCGGTTCAAGTGCAAGGATAGAAAATATAATACATACAGCGATTCACGTGCAGGATGAATTTGACAGAGGCTTCATACTTGGAAAAAGAAAAGATACCGTCAAATAAGAGTTATGAAATGGCAGAGAGCGGCTGACACTTTCACTGGCTCTATTATGATTTTGGCGCTTTTTATTGTACCGTACATCCTTCTCGAAGTGAAATTGAATCCTTGGAATCGTAGTTATACCGGTATTATTATCCACCCTACATCGAGAAATACAGGTTTCCCGATTAGGTACTGAGCGAGAATCGAGTTTGCCACATCATAATAATCGATCAAGTCAAAACAGCTTTTTTGGAAAGGAACAAACGCAACAAATAGTGCAAACATTATAATAGATCGGAAGGAGATAGTGGCCATACCGTGCAACTTTCCTATCGCGATTAGCTTTCTTAGTAGCAAAAAAAACTTGAATTGCCAAGCACCTGCTTTCTTTTGCTATGTAAACTCGTCTTTGTAATACTGTACGCTCTCGAGATCGGGACAAAATCGCATCCTCCGACAACGTATTGTTCGTCTCGCTATAATGAAAACAATCACTTGAAGCACATTTGTACAGTTTCATAAGCTTCGAAATATCTTGGGAGCGTAATTATCGATCGGTATTATGAATATGAGCGGTACGGCCTCTTCCTGGATCATTTAGAAGCTTATAACAATGTGTTCTGCGATCCAGCTTTGCATGAAGTGGTCGATAGAGGCCAGCATCTGAACGCGGAAGAATTATGAATAGAACACAATATCACCAGAATCTAATCATACCGTTACGAGCACATCAAAAGTCAGGATAACTTCGTAGAGGGTGAAATGGAAGGGTAGCAGGGTGTTGTATCCAATTAGTATGCTATGATGCTACATCCGATTGGGATACATGGATTGTCGGTTATTTCATCCCCGGTCGGCATTAGCAATTCCATCACTTCCTGTGATGCACGCGCTTTCTGTGATCACGTCCGAATATTTGATTGCACTCAACGTCACAGATTACTCTATCAGGTGAAAGCACCGTCTTTTTAACTAGGACAATAAGATTTGTCTGGATTTCTGTCCAATCCTCACTGTTGAAACAGTTGAAGCAGGGATGGTCGCACAATCTGATATTTGACCAGATTTATGTTGGGGTCTACTCCATGACGGAGGTTATGTTCTAAATCTTCATGCATCTTGAGGAAAGTCCACATGTGTATCACCCGTACCGATACTCGCATCTAGCTTTTCTAAATACGAGGGGCGCAAGAAATCTCTTGCGTATTTAGGATCCATTAATGTCAGGAATCAGTTTGTTGTCATGTGGACTTGTGTGGTGCTCCATATTGTGCCACATTCACGTCACATTACAACAAATCGTCGGTAGCGTTTCAAGTGAAAGATCGTCCGGAAACAAAGCAAAGGTGACATCAAAGCAGCCAAATTATAAATATGAACGCTTCGGACGCTGATCGTCAAATCAAACAAATGGTGAATTTTATTCTCCAGGAGGCTCGTGAAAAGGCAAACGAAATACGTATTAAGGTAAGGAGATATATAGGAGAAATGTAACGAGCAACTTCATCACACCTTATATGATTATATGTAGACAGAACATGATTTTAACCTGGAGAAGCAAATGCTGGTGCACAATGCCAAGTTGAAGATACAGGAAGAGTACGCGCGCAAGGAAAAGGAACGAGAGATCAACAAGCGAATGTATGTATACGTATCTCGCCACATGACACAGTGCTGAACTTGGCTTATTCTATCTTATAAATTCAGTGCTAGATCTGCTGAAATCGGTGCTTCTCGCCGGAAGAAAATGGTTGCACGCGATGAGCTTTTGAAGGTTTGTTGCAACTAGACCAAAGAGTTTACACATAATATCGTGAACACTGACTCTAATATTTGACTTGTAGACGCTCATCAAAGACGGCGAAAATATTCTACGTGGCGTTCGTAGTGATGAGAGCCGATATAAGTCAATACTGAAAGATTTGATTGTCCAGGTAAGCTTATTGATATTCCTAGTTATTCCGTGGCTTTTTCTAGCACATATTGTAGGGTCTCATCAAATTGTACGAACCGGAGATTGTGCTGGCCGTACGAGCGAAGGACGTGCAGCCTACCGAACAAATCCTTAAAGAAGCAATTGAGAAGTACATTTCGATTATGCGCCAAGAAGCAAATTTGGACGTGAGTAAAGTCAAAGTCACTATCAACAAAGTCAACGAGGGAATGGTCTCAGAGGACCGCCCTGGTGGTGTCATCTTGTACGCAAAACAAGGGAAGATTGTTTGTGACAACACGCTAGACACACGTCTTGATCAGGTTTATTACGACCTCAAGCCAACTGTTCGCAAAATGCTCTTCCCCAACTAGATTCACTAAAAGTGTGCTATTTGAATCTGTAAATTGCCTGCCATTGAAAGGCCAGTCGAAGTGGCGAAAAGGTTGGTCGCACTTTGTAGAGACAATAAGCAAATTTGACCAATAAAAGCGATGTTATCTGAATATCCCCCACTATCTCATCACGAGTGACGTGTAACGACATAAGCTAACGGTTTCACATCCCTACTTGGTCGATTCTCTCAGTTCTCAGTTCGAGTTTTATTCTTTTTAGCTTATCCGATTACATCTGGTCTGTTGCGTGGTACAAGCTTGTATACCATTCTTTGTTCCATACTTGAGTCGTGAAGTTACCGCTCACTACTGGCCATGCCTTCCTTAACACTAAGCGATACTGTCAATTCTGAACCAACATCAGGGAAGGATGGTGCAAGAGATTGTACGGCAGAAGCGGTACAGTCGTGCGAGTGGTCAACCAAGCAAGAGAAGAGATATAGTTTCACTCCTTCGTCCGCCCCACTGGATTCTACCATCAAACCTCGGTCGGCATCGGTGCTGCTTTCGCCGCGAATTCGTCATTTTCAGCTTCATGAATACGACTCAGTTCATTTTTCGAAGAAGAAACTATCAGTCGCATCATCAGATGGAACGTTTTCTGCCGAGTCTGCCGGTGATAGTCCGAAATCGAGCGCTTTAGGGCCTTCGTCCGCTGTTAATGGTCCATTTTTAACAGGCCCACTTGCGAAGGAATTCAGACATTCGGAGCCATTTGACATTCTCTCACCTCGATCGAAAGAGCGAGATGAGATTGGAAAGATCGATATGCATGCTACTGGTCTGCTTTTCCCTCCCGCTCCTGCTTTTAGCAGCTCGAATGAATTGGACTTCTATCAGCTATCATATCTTTCAAATCATCAAATGCATTCTTCTACCCCAGCAAATTCTAACAGAATGCATTACAGCACACGAGATTCAGGACCGCAAGTTGAACGTGATAATGGCTTGAGTGCACAAGATTCGCATCATGCGAGCACATTATCGAATAGTCGTATGCTGAAGCCGCCGGTACAACAAGAGCTTCTCACAAGAGAGCCAGATGAGAAAGGAGTACTTCAGAGAAATCTAATGGCATCTTCGAATACTTCGTTGCAAGACGCAGCATTAAATCAACCATCAACACAAGATAAAGCACGAACTCTCGATGATAACAAACCGTTTGAGAACGATAACGGCGAACGAGCTGATGCTTTATCAATCGTCGCGCGCGATGTAGCATTTCATGACACATTTGACCGCGTCACTGGTGGAATGCTGAACGCTATGAAGTCGCTGTTACCCCACACTGATGAAAAAATGACACATGCTCAAGTGGAACTCTCATGCATTGTCCGTAAAGTTCAGACACAGCTGGAAATCTTGAACTCCGCTAGTCAACGGATACGTGCAGATTTTGAGCAAAATACATGTCGGTTAATGCATACAAGCGAAGAGAAAAGGTTATTAGAAGCAAAAGTGGAATATTTGGAGCTGATGATAACTCAGGTTGAAAATGAACGAAATTCGTTACAACAGCAATTGTCACAAAGTCAGGGAAAAGAAGCTCAATTCTTGCGCAACACATTTGTGAAGGTAGAACATAGAATCACCGACAGCAAACTGCAGTCCCTGGAATTGCTGAACTCAATGCAGAAGGATATCAACTCACTTCACGGAGCAATAGGCGCTATCACATTACTTGAAAATAATATTGAGGAGATACGAAAAGCTCAGGTTGAGGCACTAATCAATTTAACAGATGCAACCTTCCGAGCTTCCACAAGACACTCAAATGCGAATTTCACGAAGAACTCGGAGCATCCGGCAGGAACGAAATGGAGATTTTATTTCACATTGCTCGTGGCTGGAATCATATTCTGGGGCATCACATTGTCCAGTATATATGTCCTGTTCCAATACACCATTCTACCGCATATACATCAACACGAGAAGGTCAGCAACTTAGCTGTCATCAATCCACAACAACATCGCATGATCGAAGTACCTATATCGAATATCAAGTCCTCATACCCTACTGCACATGTTTATAAAGGAGAGAATTTTGAAGATGGAACAGGACGTTCGAATTCAATTACGACCTCCTCCAGTAACATGGAAACGGATATACCTTCAACGACTAGGAGGATTGGCTTTGAGCAAGTAAACGCGCCGGATCAAGCGACCAAGGATGACCACGTCATCGTTTCACAAGCATCCAATTATGAACCGACCGCACAAGTAACACATCAATGGCTTGAAACATTTTATGCTCTCTTTGGTCGTTTTGTTACTCCGATCTTTAGCACGTCAAAGTTTGAGTCATTAGATTCTGTACCTGGATCAAATTGGCTTCAAGTCCCATCAGAAGAATTCTTTTCGGTACTCGGAAGATTGGCACATGCGCTTAAAGCATCAATAAATGGATTATACAGCTCTTATCAGAATCACGACCATATCAAGTATGAAACACCTGGTGATGAAATGTCTGGACACTTTGTAAATAATGTAGCAGATATTTCTGAAGTGAAAATTGACAACACCAGTAATGCAAGCCCGCCCAGCCCACATACCAAATTGTCCAAAACTTCTTCCGCACAATGTTCTGTGAATGGAATTGCAGCAGAAGGTGCGGACGAATTCGCACACTGTGTGAATACGCATATCGACTCAGGAATTATTGATGATGAATTGTTGCCTGAGAATACAAACAAATGCAAACTTGTGGACCGAAGTGAAGAAAGTTGTATCGATAGAAACCCAGTGTGTTCTTGGTATGATCTCTTCACGGTCGATGCTGCGTCAGGGAACAATCCTAGTGTCAAAGAACAAGGGCTTATCGAAAATATCGGTGTTACTCGCATCAAAAGTAGAACCTCTTGGGACAACGAATCTATCTGTCACGTCGGTGATGAACTACACACGCTCGCTAAAGTACCTACTGATCAAGACACAGTCGAGGAATCGAAATCGCTGATCAATGATGATAACGCATTTCCAGCGATAAAGTTGCAAAATCCAGAGGGTCCATGGCATCGCTATAGCAGTAATGAAGAGCCAAGCGTCGAAGATTCGTATCGAGAGTCTTCTACGTCTATGAGTGCTGAAAGCGATGAAGATGAGGGCACGCGTAAAGACGAAGTCAGCGCGATCGCACAAGAGTTTTCCACTGGCAAGCAAACTAAAATGGCAGACGTTGAAGAAAAGAGTCTCGATCGCGATGAACCAAGTATGATTAATCTTCCAATTGCCGCGTCAGAGCGTTCGCATTGTTCGGTGCAGTCTCCGTTTCCTACCGATCAGAATCAAGTTTGCCCAGCTTCCATTGAAGCTCTCGTACCGGAGACAGAGTCATCCGATGCGCTAGCTAGTTCTAAACGCATTGGAGCTATGGGCAACTTAGCAGCATCGCTCGTCTCAATGGTTCAGGATTCCGATTAAGGACCAAGTCTTCTGCTATCAAGCAAGTATAGCGGCGGCTGCTTGTTAAGAACAATTTTGAGCTGCATTACTTATCGCAGATTAGTATTACGATTACGCTTTATTGCTCTTCAGCATCTCAACTCTTTTTTTCCACCTACACAGCAATGTCATCAGTTTCATGAATTGTATGAATAAGGCTTTAGAATACTCTTCATATTGACACTTCTCGTAAGCGTGACGCAAGTCCACACATTTCCAAGGCGCGTATAACGTCTCTCGTCGGCACTCATTCAATGGAATGAGAATTCCTGCGCATGAGTCACGGAAATGAAGCGGTACCCTCGCGTCTACCATTTCTTTCCGCGTCGCAAAGCGAGATGCTACATAAAGCGGTTCATTAGTCATTTAAAATGACTAGAATGAGGCCAGCAAATCCTTGTGATTACTTACGAGCTAACTCATGATCATGCGCCATAGTTTTACTGTTTAATGTTATACGTCTTATAATTCAATACATAAGTGCCGATGTACTTTGCGACCTCGTATAATGTTATTAGTACGTCGCATTGCTGTGCCATGACCACAGCGGTCCAAAGTGACAAGGCGAAAGCTGTTCTGCCAACCGAATTTCTTGACGGAAAATGCGACTTCATAGGAGCTATTATATCTGTAACGAGCAGCAAAGGAGAGAGCATCGAAGGGTCCGTATTCACAGTTGATCCTGTAGCAAATCTCCTCATCCTTGGTAAGCTTTTGCTGCGCGAAACCATCACGGCTAAAGTTTTTCTTCGCGCTTCGAATGAAGAGGAACGAAAAAGTAAAGCTACAAGCAAAAAAAAGACCCATATCTTCCATCTAGATGCATTACAGCAAATCAAGGCGAGTCACGTTGCATTCTTCAGTATGGACCCGAACTAACTGCTCGTGAAAGCTCGTTCGAATGGCGGACGCAGAGAGTGAATCAGGATTGCCACATATTTCAGAAGAAGAACTCTTGCGTCTAGAGCAACGTAACAAAGAGAACGCTCAGCGTGCTTTGGCTTCCATAGGACCTGGTGTGAGTCCAGAAGCTCAAGCCATCTTTGATGCATTAAACAAAACGTATTTTTCAGTAATGATCACAAGTGAATGGAACATGACTAATTGGGTGCTTGTAGAATGCCTTGTCAGTGGGACAAGCAAAACATTTGGGTGATGCGAGAAGTTGTGATCAGACCTCCCTACGACGTGAAGAATTGTGTCAGTTCGGATCAGGCAGCTCTCGGTCGTGTTCGCAAAGTTGTACGTGCTATCCTATCTCTGTCTATCAGTTTCATACTAACAGAGTTTTGATGCGCAAACGTAGTTGGAAGGAGAAAAATCTAGGCTGAAGAAGGCAATGCTTAAGTGAGTCAATATATCGATCTCAAGATATCTTTTTCATTTTCAACGGACAAAAGCTCCGCTTGCTGACACTAGTAGATTCAGATCAACTCCAGTCGACATGAACCCAAAGTACTATTCTTGGTGCTGGTCTCCGGGGTCTGAGTCTGTGTCGCTATCTTCATCCATGCAACATGTCCGATTGTACATTTCTTGTTGTAAGATTCGAGCTCTTTCAAGCGAGATTGTGCTTGTATCCGAAGTACACTCGGATAAAAGGAATCGCTTGAGCACTCGGTATCCAACAAAGACGACGACAATGGGTAGCATGAAGATGACAATGAAAAAATCCGAAGATTCATCTTGAAATTCTGACCCAGCGGATCTCTGCTTTTCTTTATTTGAATCCTCTTTCTGTCCCACCTCAGTTGGAACAGAACCATCAAAACAACTCTGATCTTCGATATCATCTGTAGTGCCAACTTCGTGTCCCATCCACGCACAGAAATCGGTGCCGCTGATGCAGGAAGGAACATAACCTCAGCATGGCACATGAACATAAGACGGCAGCTTACCTATTTACAATTTTGAAAAGTGGAGAGCATATCAGAGCATTCCCGTAGCAGGGTACGAGTGCCTTTCCATTGGCTTCATAAGAATAAAATTCTGCTTCACAAGCTGAATACCTAAGCAGGGAGCTTGGTTAGATGGAAATTTTAACAAATGAATTTTAACATTGTCATTAGCGCCCTTGTTACCATTCCTGACAAAGATTTGGGCACATTTTTCTCATCTGTCGCGTACCCACAAGAGGGTGACATGAAGCACACACGAATTCCTACATCCCAAATAGCTTGTAATAAATGTATTCCACAGTTCGACGCACTAATAAGACCTCTGTGATGCGACGACAGGCATTCGAGAAGCCCGCTACTACTGGTTCCATGATTTTCCTATTGTATGGATCATACGAACATCATATTGGACATAGTGGGTTTCAGTTATTTGAACTCCTACGTTCGTAATGACCCCGTGTGTGTTTTATTGCAGCATGTATTGTGTTGATATTTGCTGCAAACGTCCAGGCGGTTGCGATATTTCGGGTACTGGGATGAATCGAATTTTATCTTTCCAACACTGCGACATTTGGCTCCTACGCTGTGCTCTTGGGAGCAGGATAACCAGGAATGCAGAGACAGGAGAATTATTGCTGGATGAGCTGAATACATCTAGCGATAATATTTCAAGTTAATCAGATGCTGGTTTACAATGAAGGGGTTCATAATGGTTAGCCCATTCATCGCAGGATATCAAAGTAACGAGGTATTTAAAGGGCGAGTATATATGATGATGAGCTCTCGATCTTATGCGAAATGTTCCAATCCTGGGAAACAAGTGCTTTGTTTGTTGTGCTAATGGAACATAACGGGGAATATAACGTACTATCGAGGCTGTTTTATCGATGGAATATCCAGCCGACAATCGACACACAACCGACAGGGCTATAAGTACCTTGTCTCCAGCCATAACCGAAGAACCCACGACCGCAATTGCTGAACGTTCGCATCGCTTGATCAATGACGATGATTTTTTACGACTCCCTTGTCACCTTGATCACTCAATCGTGCGTTCAATCTTGATGGTCACACTAATCAAGAGGAATCTGCAGACAGATTGTTACAGGAACGAATCATCTACAGAGAAGAATGGTCTGCTGGTGGAAGCAGAGGACGCAACACAACGAAAGACCTCCAAGGCACAAAGTTAGCGACCGAAGTAGCTACTGAGGCCATTATCGCAGCGAAGAAAAAAATGATGTTAGCAGGAGGAGGTACCACGAACAACCTCTCATCAGCATCGCCACATAATGCAGGCAGACGAGACCAAATTATTCTTAGTGGCGAAAGAGAGGATGCAGCAATGGTACATGAGATTCCAAACACGACCTCGTGTGACTATACAGGATGAAGAAAGTAGGTAAGGAGTAGCGCTTCAGGTCCTCGTGTAAATACATTCTCATCCGCTGTGACTCCCAGCTTACAAGCACTGATGTCGAAATTTAATTCAGATGATGAAGCGAGAAATCATAGCCAGCGATCATACCTTCTTAGCAACAAATATGAAATATAAATCAATCATCTAGACGTAGAGTTCTTTAATCCGTCACGGGCCTGAAGTAAGGCGACATGAACCATTTGTGTACTCTGCCTCTTAACTTATTCTGAGTTAAGCGTATGATGTTTTAGGGACAAAGTAAACGTTTGTAGTCTAAAACTATATGAACGGGTCGATTCATTACGTGATTTACATCTCCTACCGTGCTTTGCTGATATATGTGCTACAGTTCGGCATTCTTACTTTACTTTTTGTGCCAGTACGTGGTGCATCGTATCTGAAGAATTATGTGCACACAGCTTTTGTCTGCGATGTTCAATCTTCAGGTTGACACACTTGTGTATGACTTCTCCGTGCCAAGCGGTGTAGAAGTATTATCCGATTCCTGTGTTGGTGTTGGCAACAGCAGGATCGCATAGCATGCAAACATTCTTTCTCTAAATAGTATCAATAGCAGAATGTCTGGTACCCATTTAATGCATATCTAATACTAGTTCGAGACAATGTCTTATGGTCCCGTTTTTTAGCCTGCATGACACCATCATTGTATGATTGAATCACACTCTATCGCCTTATGTCTGCCTGAGCTCTACGCGAAGACAGAGAAGGAACACGATATGGGCAACCTTCTTATCGTCAATGTTCGCTACACTATTCCATGGTAATGCTTCACTAATTGATTCGCCGCTTTGCATTTATATCGAGACTTTTCGGTTGGCAAGAGCGCTGGCTGTTTATGTCTTGTAAATTTGTTTCGTAGAGAATGCAGTGCAAGAGCTACCTCAGTATTCTTGCTCTTATTTGGAATATCATTAGTGTTCAAGCGCTTTGCAGTTTTTCTTGTGTCTCGAGTTATCAATTATCTGTCTGAGTTAGAAGTGCTCAATCTTGACTCTGTTTTAGGTAAGAGTTTTCAGTACTCAAATTCCATTTGTAGTGATGTAGACACAGTCCAAGTCAGATCGTGTGACTCAACTCAAGGGAGCAAATCAAGCGTATTTGCTTCTCTGCGTGACAGCGGGAATGAGCTACTTAATTTGAATGTAGCCAGCACTATTTCGAGTCGGAAATTCCCACTGGTCAATATTGTGTACGTCTCCCACGATCTAACATTACTCGAACAATGGAAATGGCACATGAGTTACGAGCGTATCATTAAACTTTTTTTCATGTGTGCACTGAAACAGATCTTCGTGTCAAAAAATCAATCAGGATCATATTGGAATTACCACCGACTCTGATGAATGCTTTTTTTCTTGTCGCACTCAATTCAATGTCCCTCTCAGGATCACTTGCTCTTGCTCAACTCCGCGTCTCACTACCACACCCAAATGCATTGCAGACTCCCCATGTGCCTTCAGTAGGTCCGTAACTCTGACAGCATTCTCGGGTGCGACTAAAAGAATCATACCAATCCCGCAATTAAATGTCCGTGCGAACTCTTCCTGACTTAAGTTGGCTGTTTCTCGTATCCACTTGAAGAGAGGTGAAAGTGTCCAGCGAGAACAGTCGAGTTCTACGGCTAGAGATTTTTCCAACACACGAGGGATGTTTTCGAGTAGCCCACCACCTGTGATATGTGCAAAAGCATGCACCAGACGTTGTTGAATCAATGGTAGCAATTGCTTCACATAGATTCTCGTTGGCTTCATCAGCTCTTCACCGATACTTTTGCTTGAACATGGAAACGGACACGGGTCTGAGTAATTAAGACCTGCAACTTCGACTAGTTTGCGCACTAGAGAATACCCATTCGAGTGAACACCAGAAGATGCGAGACCCATCACTAAAAATCCTTCTTGGACCTGTCGAGGTAGGATATCTGGCTTTCGCACAGCACCCACACAGAACCCAGCGAGATCATAGTCGTTGCCATGATACATGGATGGCATTTCGGCCGTCTCGCCTCCAACTAGACTACAACCCGACTGGCGGCAGGCTTCAGCAATACCTTTGACCACTTGTGAGGCTTCTTCAACCTCAAGTTTACCACATGCGTAGTAATCCAAGAAGAACAATGGCTCTGCCCCTTGCACAATCAGATCATTCACGCACATCGCAACAAGATCGATGCCGATTGTGTCATGCAACTTCATTTCTGTTGCAATGCGCAGTTTTGTTCCAACCCCATCAGTACATGCAACAAGAACGGTATCACTGTCAAATCCAGCAGCCTTCAAGTCAAATAACCCCCCAAACCCTCCAAGATCTGCGTCACAACCAGCCCGAATCGTCGACTTGCACAATGGTTTTATTTTCTCCACGAGCTTGTTCCCAGCTTCAATGTCCACTCCAGCTTTAGCATAAGTTGTCATTTCCTTCACTTTGAGCATGTGGCGGCACATTCCGGTCTGAAACAACTTGATCGCATGCAAGAAAGCTTTGCCTTCGAGGGCTTGTACGCGATCCTTTAGTAGCTGAGAGGAATCGCCTGGATATACCGGACATCTCAGTTGAACTACAATTGGTCCAGCATCGACCTGTTCCGTGACAAAATGAACAGTGCATCCGCTTTCCGGCTTATGCGCATCTAATACTGCTTGGTGAACAGCCAGATCCATACCTCCTGCGAAGTCGGGAAGTAAAGATGGATGCACATTTAAGACCCTTCCCTCCCATTGCTTGCAAAACTTGCCGGATAAAATCCGCATGTACCCAATCAAAAGAATTAAGTCGACCTCTTCAGCTTTTAACACCCGCGAAACCTCGTCATCAAAATCCTCTCGAGACTTCCCAGCGCATGAAAGATGAATTGCCTCAATGTTTTGTGACTTGGCACGTTCCAGAATCACTGCTGATGCCTTGTTGCTGATAACTACTTCAATGCTTGCTTTGAGCTGCCCTGCCTGGATAGCATCGATTAGTGGTTGCATGCTACTTCCACGAGTTGAGCCTAGGACGGCAATTTTGACAGGCTTCGCGGTGTACAAAAGTCCCTTCAGCCCAATGTCAGAACGGTATTGTTTTCCCCTGAATTCAATCCTTCTAATTTTTTCGTATGCACGAAAAATCGCGTCTTCCAGACTGAATGCTACGGCACTCACAGCCAGAACGCGACCACCAGACGTGACGACGTCCCTACTTCCTTGATTAATCGAAGTTCCGGCATGAAAAATGACGACGTCATTATCATTGCCTTGTTTCAATCCCACAATGCTATCACCCTTCGAATAAGTACTTGGATATCCACCAGAAGCTAGTACAACCGCAGCTGCAGCGCCGTTACGCCAAGCTACGAGAGAGGAGTCCAGCTGGCCTTGTGCACATGATTGCATGATTTCGAAAAGATCACTTTGTAAAAGTGGTAAGAGCACTTGTGTCTCTGGGTCACCAAATCTACAATTGAATTCCAGAACTCTGGGTCCGTCCAGAGTCAAAATAAAGCCTGGGTATAGGACACCAACGTAAGGCATTCCTTCCTTCCTCATCGCTGAAACAACTCGCTCAATAATTTGGACACATTCGAGCTCTAGTTTACGAGTAAGACATGGCGCAGGACAAAAGACTCCCATCCCACCAGTATTGGGCCCTTGATCATCGTCAAATATACGCTTATGATCTTGTGCTCCAGGCATGGGTACTACATGCTCCCCATCGCAGAATGCCAGTAAAGAGACTTCTTCCCCTGTCAGAAATTCCTCAACCACAACTTCGTCACCAGCGGTACCGAAAACTTTGTCCACCATAATTTCCCTCAATGCCGACTGAGCTTCAGCCTTGGATTTTGGGATCACAACTCCTTTACCAGCAGCAATTCCTGATGCTTTGATAACGACATCATGGTTGATTTTTTCAACATACTCTTTAGCCTCACTGTAATCCGTAAAGTTGTGATACTGCGCAGTTGGAATGTTGTTACGCTGCATAAAGTCTTTTGAGAAAGCCTTTGATGCCTCCAGTTGTGCTGCCTTGGCACTTGGACCAAAAGCTAAAATTCCAGCAGCAGTCATTTTATCTGCTAGCCCGGCGACAAGCGGTGCCTCTGGACCAATCACGCATAATGAGATGTTCTTTTCAACAGCAAATTTCACGAGTTTTTCGTGCTCGTCGACAGAGATATTCACATTCATTACATCGATATCTGACGCCATTGCGGTTCCGGCATTTCCAGGGGCTACGTATATGTTTCCTGTTGACACGGACTGTGATAATTTCCATGCGATGGCGTGCTCCCTTCCCCCATTTCCAACCACAAGAACATCATGGACTTGGAGATTCTCATCCGCAATTGCACTGGAAATCGCTTGGTCCATTTCAGAAAATGCTTTGAATGCTGATTCTGCGAAGTGTTTTCTTTCCTGGTTTGAAAATGTCAATCGACCATCTTTAGCAATCTTAGTGAGCACGATCTCGAATTCGTTCGAGTCTAAAATCACAGTAATTTGCTTATAATTCCAAGCAGCAGTACGCAAGAAAGCGTACGATCCATTCATCCACGCATCAATCACTTTATGATCTTGCTTTTGTACATTTTTGATGACTTGGCAGTCGGCAAGGACCAGTTCGATTCGATCAGACAGGATGATGGTAACGTCACCTGGACTCTGCACAGAGACGTGCGGGATCTCTGCGGCAACTAGAGCTTGTACGATAGAGCGAGAGAACAGGACTGCGATACGAATTTTATTTTCGTGCAACTTTTTCGCAACTTCGATAAGGTTGAGCGGTGCATTCTCACCGCAAAGCACAGCAATGGCGGTCGATTCGGACATTTTGATTGGAGACGAAGTGAACTGATGTGGTTCACATCATGTAGATCACGATGCAGCAACAGCCTAAAATTAGGTTAGAATCTTTAGCTTCCTTCGTTGTGATTTTTGCTTCGTAGCTCAAAAGTGTGATGCCGCGAAGTACGATTTGAACCCATATAAGATGGGATAGTCATACGTGTGACTTTTTATACTGACGCGTACACGGCAAACAATTATAGGCAGATAGAAACGCCGAGTAATATTGCTTTTGATCGATCCATCGATTTATCAGAGTACAAGTTGATGTCGTTTATCAATTTTGAGTACAAACATTTGCGACAGTAGATAATCGTGTTGCACATCGACGGCGCGCAAGTTGATCACGCTTGGGATAGGGAAAATGGTCTTGTATGTGGAACCGTGTATGAGGAACTTTTCGTATCATGCGCAGGCGAAAGGTGATGCCAGGACTGTGCTGGGATAGATCTCTCAAGGTGCAGCTACCCTTTCGTCAACGATCAGTCAGATTGTCGTTTGCTGAATGGTGGCATACAGTAAATTGGCATCTTGTGTTTAACTATGACAAAATCTGAAGCCCGATCGTAAAATGCATTCGTCTGTGAGTTATCTGTAAAAATTGTCGGTGTATTGATTGAGGGTGAAACTTAAGCCACCCGGTGCACAATTGTTTCTTTGTTATGTTATAGCGGGTAATCACCGCCACACACTTTCACCAAACCGAACATCCCGACAATGCTTCAGAACTGACATGGAGATAAAAACATGGAAGTGTCCAAGACAACAGGGGGCACAATCGATTCCTTCATAGGGACGTTTTGTTTATTGAGTGTTTTTTGGCATCAAACTACCGACTGACCCTGACAGAAACCATGAGTATCCTGCATCGCAAGCCTTGATCCGTCGCGCACTCATGGCAGAGGATTTAATAGTAGCGTCTACGTCAATTCCTTTACAACAAATATACACCAAGGAAATATAACGAACTGTTCTTTAGTAAAACAATACTACTCTGTCCCATTTGTTAATGGATTATCACGCGTTTGGCTCGCATCTTTGACAGCCTTATTTTTAGACGAAAATACGACCAGCTTAAAGAGCTCTTTTTGAAGCGTTTTATGCAAATTTTGGAGCCCATTTAACTGCAAATCCCGGGGATATAACTGGTCTTTGTCTGATCGTTTTTTAGAGGGTTTAGGTTTTTGACGCAGTGAAGTAAAAAAGGATTGGATTCCACTCGAACAAGAAGTTTCAATCGTCGAGAAAGCAGGGTGACAGTCTAATCAGCAGTTTTACAGTGCGGACACCCGCGAGGGTGCTAAAATTTATAGTCGTTCGAAAGGTCGTTATAATGTCAAAATGGCTCAAACAGAGACTAAACGTGTCATATAGTGTAGCGCAAATGTAATTGTTCGATAACATTATGTTAGCTATGATGTACAGCATCAATGCACTGGTCTGATGAAATTATATGATACAGGAGTTATTCAATGTCCTTATTTATACATATACATATACAACTCCACACACTTGCTTTGCTATTACACGATTACCTTTTCCCTGCAAAAGGGTTCTGCACTTCTTGTAATGGCTTCTGTTCACTGGCAAAAAAAAGTTTCTTGGTGCAGAGTCTACTATTGCTATTTACCGGTTTTTGAAATAGTACATATAGTATGTGCTGTATTTATGGAATTTTTATGGGTTTATAAACAAAATATCCCAACTTTTGTGAAAATTAAACAAAATATCCCAAAATCAAAAATAATGCAACAAAGTATCCCAAAATCATAAAATACATAAAAGAAATATCCTAATTGGGATAATGATTTGGTTCGAAGGGTTCTTATGTCGATACAAATGCCCTATATTCATCTCATTATGTACTATATAGTTATTGACCTACATTCATTGTTCTTGTCGGGGCAGCGTCTTCTGTTATGACCCCTTCCTCCACACAAACTGCATTTATAGTAAGCAGTTAGATTGCGTATACTCATTTGAAATTCACGTCGACGCGTCTTCTTTGGTCTACCTGCGCGCTGCTTCACAACAATTGCAGTGCAATCACTTTCAATCACCATATCCTTTGTGACTGGTGGTAGCCATTCCACTCCTTAAACACTGCTGTATGCTTCCGCAAAAGTAGATGTCATCTAAACCCATCCATAAAGACTGTGTGCTTCAGCAAGACGGTTCTCGTGCTGAAGGCAGAGTAACAAATGAGTACATGGTGCTTCCATATCATTTGGATACCCACAAGAACAGACATTAGCTCCGAGATGAACTCGAAAATCCTCGGGAAGTGAGCCAGGGGTAAACACAATGAACCATAAAAGATGTTGCTGTATAGCTGGTAATGCTGCTAGATACTGGATCACGCAACAATTTCTCGACCTGGCTGTTCATGTATTGTGACACAGCATTCCACTCGCAATGCTTTTTGCCATTTTTTGACTATTTACTACCAATGTACCGCTCAATTGTCATGAGGCAATCTAAAATGGGTAGCTTGCGAATCTTTCGCAATGAAGTATTGACAGACTCAACGCTGTTGGATGTTACTGGCCATACCTTGGGCATGGACTATGCGCTAGTGACCATTTCTCAACACCAACATCTTGCAGCCACTTTAACGCTGCAGGATTGATTTGATTTAAATGCTCAGCTTTCTGGGTGTATTCAGCCATTGAAGTGGTCTTCGCTAATCCCCATGCTTCATTCTTCAATTCAACAGATCGAAACTTCTTGTTGAAATTCTCCATCAAATGGCGAAATCAGTAGAAGTGATATGTGCTGGGATAAACAGCGCTGACAGCAGGAATCGACCCTTTTGCTTTTTCTGCCAAAATAAAACTAGGCTTCACTGGAAGTATCATGCCCAAATCCCGAAGAAAGAAACTCCAATTAGCTTAATTTTCAATGGAAACAATGGCCAAGGATACGATCTTTATTTGCTGGTTCCCATTCAACACGCATGCTACTAAAAGAATACCTCCGCTCATATTTTTGAGAAAAGTACCATCGAGACAAAGTCCACGTTGTGCGTATGACTTGAACACTTGTTTCCCTTCGCGAAATACAATTTGCATTCGAGTGAATTGTTTGTCTTCCATTTCCAGTATCACGTCATGATCATTCTTTCGTAATTTGGAAACATAATCAGGTAACAGTCGACATTGCTGGATATCATCGCCGAAAGACTCTAGTTTAAATTTCTTGCATGCATTAGCACAGTTCATTGACGACGTTTGATTCCCTTGACTTGAGACAACATTCATTATCATCGTTGGTGTAACTGCCCGTTTATGCTGCTGAAAAAGACTTCGAATGTCAACATGCTACACTAGCTGTCTGGCTGTCCATAATGGCTTGACAACACGACTTGTCTTTCCATTAGCGTCTGAAAGGGTGCATGTATGAGGAATAATCCTACTTGGAGGTCCATATTTTTTGCCATAAGAAAAATATACTTCGAACAAACAGTCTGCAAAAATTCACATACTGCTTTGAGTCGCCTATCATCACTTCGGGTTGTCCTGAACGAACGATGAATTTCATAGTGAAAATTGATTAATGACAGCCGAATAGATTCCCTTCAGTGTATTCTACAGAATCGAAGAATCTTTGGGCATAGATAAGGCTTTTTCCATCCTCGATCATATCTGAAGAGTACGATAAGCTGGATAGTGATGAAGAGCTACTATTTCTTGATAATGTCGACATGGTTTGCGTTTTGAAATTGCTTAGTAGTAATTCTATGTTAGGCTCAATCACCATTGGAATATTTCTTTTTTATATTTTATGATTTTGGGATATTTTGTTTGATTTTCACAAAAGTTGGGATATTTTGTTTATAAACCCAATTTTTATCATAAGTGATGGAGATTGCTGTACAATGATGCCTTGGAGAGGCGATTATCAAAACACTGGTTGCGATGGAGTGACTTATGACTGTTATATTACGCAGACTAATTGACGTTCTGAAGTGCGTGCAAATTTATAAATTTAAATCTACGCTAGGATTTACGTTAGCTGTCTGAGAATTCATAACATGCAAGAAATTTTCATGTGGTTACATCATATGCTATTATAGATCACTGTCACCGTCAGAATGCTGTGGCTGATCGCTAAAAGCTTCATCTTCAGCCGATGATATATCTTCCTCCTTCATCATGTCAGCGTATACTATCGTCAGATTCTTTTTCGTTTTATTTATGCATCCTTGAACATGGTCGCTTGTCAAGTTATCAAACGCCTTCATTAGCCGCTCCAATACTGTCTTAAGATTGGTTTCAACATTATATAGTCGACCAACTTCTCCCTTTATAATTGCCCGCACTAACTCGATGGGTTGTGGGTCAGAATAATGCTGAGGCGAAAACAGTATATCATGCCCTTCTTCCTTCGCCATGGTGCATATAATAGACTCAATACATATCGCAGTATACTCTGACAATTTCGCCCATAGAAGAGATTTAGGCTCTTCACCTTCATAAGGCAGGCCATATCTAGCACATGCTTCCTGCAACACACATTTCTTGCTTGATTGTTGTGGAGTGTCGAATGGCTTTCGTTTATGTTACTTTGCAGTGTCCATAATAATTATAGTATTCTGAATTCCTTGGTCACGCAAATAGCCAAGTTATTTTCGCATACACTGCACAATTACTCAGGACTGAACATTCCATGATAATATTTCTTCTGTTTGCCTCCTTGGAATACATCTAAAGTTTCTTTTATGAGATGGGCTTCCTGCAATCGCGTTTTAGAGTCGTTTGGGATGCTGCTGTCTGCATCAATGATGGCCACAATAAAACAATACCGCCGACCTTTGTAACGAGGTTTCATTATCAAATCATGCTCTTCATTTGGATCATACAGACAATCTTCGTGTCTAGCATACTTTTGGTGTATATAGCTCTCAACCATGTAAGCTACGCGCCGATTAGCTTCTTTATCCGCTGCATGCATTCGACTCACGAAGAAGTCGCGTTGTAGCTGTATCTCTACCTTCAGTCGATACAGATCCTTTCTTCATACCTCTTTTGTATCTGACGCGATCTAGAAAATAACCTTAATTGAGCGTATTGCTGCATGGATGGATTTGGGACTTGCATGGTCAACAGTCAGAATCTACTCCCCTTCTAGTAACTTCAATATATCTTTGGCAACTGTCCGAGTGCGGAAATTTGCCTCTCCCTAACGAATTCTTGCACCAGACTGATTAACTTTTTTATTAAAGGTACACGAGTTGGATTGCGAGCAAGCCCATTCGAAGGAGTGGTAGCCGAGATTGACTTTCTCATTGCATATTCTTTCCGGATTTTAGCAACGAGAGCAAGTTTTCGATTCAAAAGACATGCAACCTCTCTTGTAACATCTTGTGTGACCTTTTTCCAGCCTTTCCCATTTTTTGCATTCATCTCGTTATTGCGTAATCAAAATTTTGCTTGTGACTTAGTTATAAAATGTCTAATTTTTTCCTTGGCACTCAGAATCCGACCTCTCCTTCTTTACCATAGTCACAAATTCTTCCACTAACGCTTTCGTAACATCAACCTGGAGTCGACCAGGAGGCTCAACATGATCAACTTCTGGGAAACTGCTGTTTTCTTTATATCTTCACTCATTTCAGCCTTGGGGTCCATAATGCATATAAAGGCCGTATAAACTTTAAACGGTTTGAAGAAAATGAGTGAAAGATCGCCCGTGTGGTCTTGAGGAGGACAAACAAAGATATGAATGAATATAAGAAAAAAGAAACATTCAGCCCTATCAGTTTTAAGCCCAATAAGACAACGAGCAAAACACAATTTGAGAAAGAACTCTCGAGGGTGTCCCCCACTGTTAATACTTAAAACTGCAGAATTGATGTAAATTGAAGTGAGGTTTTTCATCGTGACACCGCGATATGTGTAAAAAAATGATTAAATATGGAATGATATTAGCCAATAGCAAAGCACCCATTTCACCATCATTTTTATCTTTACTCAAGGCTCAGATTAGCCATTCTTTCCAAGGAAGAGAACTCTTCACATACAAGCTCAGAAGCGATCGGCAACGACGAGGGAGGCGATCCACGTTAAAAATGAATCTTCTTAGCACGCGGTAGCTGAAAATTGTTGCCACCCTCGTTCTCGATCACCTTCTCCATCACCTTTTGCAGCGTCAAGAACGTCTTGTCGATTGTGTCCGCTTGAATTCGCTCCAACGCCCTGTTAAACGCATCGATGAGAACTCCAGTCGTGTGACTATCTGTCTGTCACTGCACCAACTGAAGAGAGTCGAACAGTCCCAGGTCCAACACATTCATGCTGGGGGTCGGGGCGGCTGGCAATGCATCACGAGGTTCCACCTCTCTTCTCTCCCTGAATCCAGGGTATCAGCATTGTTCTACAAGACGTACGTCCCTGCATTGTCCTGCTGAACCTTGATTGTTGCCGATAGGCCACTAAACATAATATTTTTGAAAATCAAACGTCAAAAAAACATTCATTGCAAAAATAGCCTGAATTATAATTACCTGACCAAAGCTTCCGGATTGCTGGGAACACTTTCTCTTGAGCGTGCGGACGTAGCCTTCACGCGCCATGTTGACGTTCTGGATGACCAGAGTTCCAGAGGGGCAGTTATCGGAAGAACAATTTGCTAGCGCGGTCTCTACGATAGGCCATTGCCGATCTTCCCGTCGAAATTGGCTTTCCTGTGAAAGTCGTACCGTGGCCGTGCGACCGCGGACAGAAACAGCACCTTGACGATGTATCGCTTGTTCGGTGTTGAGCGATGTGGCAGAGCTTCGTTGCCAGCAAATAATAGTGCATCGATATCCTGTAGAGATTGAACCATTTCTCGTCGACATGAATGACATCATACATCGGATAAAAAGGCAATTGACCTGTCCAAAATGATCACTTCGTGTCGGTGGTTTTAATATCATGCAGTACAGTACAAAAGCTATCAGGCGCACATTTACATATCGATCTGTGCACTTTACTGAGGGAAAACGCGAGTCGCTTCTGCTCGTATGTTGCTGTCAACTTTGGCTTCGCGTGGCACACGAAGTGGCGGAGGACGCACGACTTCACGAAGCGGTGGAGAGTGGACTTCGGGATTCCAGTCTCGCTCGCCAGCGCACGCAATGTATGTTTCTGGCAGAGATGAATGGCCTGTATCGTGGACGCCCTCTCGCTTGGAGACCGCTTTTCTCGCCGAGTGACTGGTAGTGGCTGGTTGACGAGAGCTTGAGGCAGATGGAGCACGCGCCAGATCTTCCACACGGAGAAACGACCAAGCTGGAATCCTGCCATCGCTGCTTGAACAGTGATTTTGGCGAGCACTCTTCCTGGTGTGTGGCTGCTTAGAAAAAGCACAACCACAACGCGCTTCGCAGGGTGCAGGTTCAAAAAATTAGTGACCGCAGCGATTGCTCTCGCTGGCGAGCGCTTACAGCCAATGCCACAAAATGGCTTGTCTGTGGTGATGAATCGCCAAACAAACCAGACCAAAACAAGATGTGATTTTTAGCCAATCAAAATAGTTCATGTGGTTCTGCTGTGGACAGCAAATCTTTGGGATTGATGGATCGTTTTTAAATCACGGTCACTACAAAAGCATAATGCTTATATTGGTAGGACGAACTGTAAATGACTCAAACATCATTCTCTCTGTTGGAATTTGTGATGGATAACGTGAGTCGATTTGTGATTGGTTCTTACGTCACTGTATACTGGCAGGAGTGAAAATAGAAGGGACACCAATGTTTTGTGACCGTGGTCGAGGTAGGAGATAGCCTCACGACGTAATCTTCTATACAGTACGGAATCCATTTGTAGGTTTGAATATAGCATTGAAAACATCAATGTCGCTGTTGTTCGATATTGTACTCGTCACATTATTGGAATCATAAAGCACAATATTTCGACAGAATATTTTTCAGGCTGTAGAAGCGAAGATATATGACCTTCCAAGTTCGAAAACCGAGAAAGAATTCAATGATAAAAAAGATGAAAAGATCCCACTCGGCATGGAATTGAGAGGGCAGAACGAGGAAGTAATACGTCCAATCACTCAATACGTAATGGATATGGAACCTGAATAGTGGGCTTTGTACGCAAGCATTGGGGTGAAAAAATTGTATGGATGGAGAAGTACTAATTTTGTTGAGTCAGAAAATGGTGCAGCCATACCTATGCAGTACATGTATTCTTACGATTTGTTTCGCAGAGCTATGGCAAAACTTATGGAGCAAGATTTTCAATCCCTAAAACTAATTGAAAAGTGGAAAACGAAGGCAGAATAGTCAGACCTTTTGCTGAAGAAAAAGTACGAGAAATGGAGCACAAGGCTGGTATTTGGATGTCAAACCAAGTAACAAATCTATAGCGTTTGTTCAAGACTCTCATATCGGTTCCAAGCAAACTCTACACTTACGCGTGAACATTGAAGAGAATTGTTGCTCGTGTATGTATATGGGCTAGCTTGGAATACCATGTCAACACTTTATAGCTGTCTTGAGATTTTTTCGACGTGATGGAGAAGTCTATTCAGCGTTTAATTTGTGTTATCAATTTGAGTGCTTTGCCGCTGGTTATGGTGGAAAAGGTATCGAGTTACCGCTGTTTGAAAAATTGGAATAACGTGACTATCACAAGCCACCTAACTCTACAGTGCTACTTGGAAGGCAGCGTGGACGACGTATTCTGAGTCAAGGTGAAAATGCAGGACGTTCAAAACGAATTCGTTGTTGTTCCAAGTGTAAACGCCCAGGTCATAACGAACAAGGCTTTAGTGACTGAAGTTAAGTAATCTGTTTACCTGTAAGCTAATAATTGAATTCGGTTTATGATGTGCTGCATGTATTCATTCCAATATATAATTGTATTGGTATTATCTGACTTATCTGACTTATCTGACTTATCTGACTTATCTGACTTATTTGTCTAGTTGCTAAATTTGCAGTAATATTCAGATACCCCGCCCCCTCTTTTTGCAAATCTCCCCTTTTTTGGCAACTGATTATTAATCGCCCCCTTTTTTGGCAAAGTCTCAAACAGACAAAATATAGCGTAGCTTACAATAGCAAAAGAGGGTAGTCATAGTACTGTGACTTATAGATCGTGTGTCGAATTCAGTGAATCCAGCGCACTAGGATTCGGGGTACTGCCTGGTTTGGGGTTCCAGTTTCGCCTTACCCCTAAGTCACAGCAACCAAGATACTACGCGTTGCGCAAGGTCGTCCCTGTTCAAGATACGTCTCTCGCCATCGACTGTCTTGCGCCGGTCTTTCTTGCCGGGAGCAGGAGGCAAAAATAAAATCTAGTTCCGAATAGCTTGCTGCGTGACGAGCCAGGATGGCGAGAGGTGTTGTGTCTCGGAACCGTTTTCTTTGAAGTTTTTAAGGCTATTTAACATCATGGAGAGGAACAGCTGTCAAATACTGGCCTCCTCGAAGCCAGATGCGATATTTCTGGTCTCTCTTCGATGGCCATGCGCCACGCGGTCGACGCTTAGTGAACAGCTTCTTTCTTGGTCATGGCGGTCTTTCATGTAACAAGCATGAAGCTCTACATCTGCTCTTTCGGAATAGTTTTCACCGCGCGGAATACCGCGATGTCAAGTGGCAGATAAAGTTGGCTGGCTTTTGGCGGGAGCTGCACCAGGCGTACACAACACGTGGCCGCCGCTGTGTCACTCGATGCATCCATGTGGCAGGATGCTCCGTCAAACACAATGATCAGAGGCCGCTTGATGGGGAACGGGACCCTGACTGCAGCTGCTGCAATCTATTCTCTCATCATATAGCTGGTAATGAGCCCAGCTTCCGAGGTCATGATTTAGCTCCGGAGATGTTGCGCGCATCGCAAACGTCTTGGTCTAATCGCTTGCTCGGTACGATGAATGCTGGTGGATTAACGAAGCCATCAACAGACACGCACGCCACCAAGGTGAGATGAAAACCTGGTTCAGCAGTCTGAGATGAGACTTTCTTTGAGCTCCAAACTGCAATGACCTTCCTCTTGTTAGAGTTTTGCCTTAAACCCGTCTCGTCCAAGCTGAAAATGTGACTTGGACCGGCGTTCTCCTCGATGATCGCGCGCACAACCTCCAAAAAAGCTTATCACCGCTTCATACTCAGCGCCGTTGCGAACTCGTTTGATGATCTGAGCCTTTCTGATGGCAAGCTGGGGAAACCCCTTGAAAAATCGGTCGCGCCACCCGTGAACTAACGTCCCAGCATCGCGCGTCGGTCCGTAGAAAGCAGTGTACATATTTTTACCTTTTTTGATGAGGATATCGCGCGTTGCCGAAGAACGTAGAAGAACCGCTCCTTTTCTTCTGTTTTTCCTTCTTCTCCATGTTGATTAGCCGGAAAAGGGAGCGATTGGGAATCTTGTACTGGGCCACTAGGTTCACTATCTCTGCTTCGGATTTGCGCTCGGCGATGGCAGCAAGAACATCTTGCTCGCAACAAGTCTTAGTTGGCATCTAGTACAATGAATTTGTAAAGTTCTAGCCACAGACTTCCGTGCGAATTTGTTGTAGGCTTTAGCTCACCTTTTCACTCTGCGCACTTGAGATCGGCCACGAATTGCTGTAAAATCGGGCTGTCCAATCAAACCAATTTAAAGTCAAATTTCGGGTTTTGATTGGTAATTTTCTTCTTCGGCCGAATACTGATGCCGGACGAAGAGTGCTGTCGTATGTTACGCGGAAAAGTAACTCAAGTCATGGTGTTACAAACGGTATAGGAAACGGTAAGGGAAAATTGTGGGATAGGCTCAAGTACATTCTGCGACACCATATAGGGTACAAATACCTAATTGAAGTCAATATTGTACCAATTAGAAAACGAACAGTGGCAATCGATTGATTTTTGACTTGTCTTTTCATTGGTATTTACCTTAATGTTTTCTCATTTGGATTATATATACTGGCAACACGAAAACTTCATATATTTTTTATTTCGCACAACAGCCAAACATATTGCTAGGCCTAAGCGCAAGTTGGTACTGCACTGTACTACAAGCCAGTGAAATTCCATACAGTGTGGACCATTTTATCACATGGGGTGATGGCATTGGAAACATGAAAAGAGGGAATTCAGGTGGTTAGTCAGCGGTGCTGTCACCGAGATAGGTAGGAAGCCAGAACCAAGATCATCCAAGAAGCTTTTGCTTCCTTTTTAGCCGTATGACGAGCAACAACGATGCCGGCGACTATTTTCACGAGATATGAAGTTCAGCAGACGACCGCCGTTTAAATGACTTTGCGTTAGGACCAAGAAAGCAACGCTGACAATGACTTCCTCCATCGGACGTGTAAGTCCAATGCCGACGTCGTCTTCGCCTGCTTTGACTACAATACGAGAGCTGGTAGAGCGTACATGTTAAGTTAAGCGATTATCGTCGCTATCGTGTGAACTATGAATCATTTCAATAAGCGGTGCATTCTGTCGTCAGTCTTGCTTTTGGAAGAGAATTCAGGCCTCCGACTGAGATTCGCCGTCATACACGCGATCCTACCAAAATGGACCATGCCTCGATGAAGCGGAACGAGCATTAAAGCCGCAATTTCTCAGTCGTAACAAGGTCCTCCACCAGGTTTTGTCGATGATTGCAAGAAGTCCAGCCCGTGAGCGCTTTAAGATCTTCCTTGCTCATTTGGCCTTGACGGCAGCCAACACAGTTACGCGGAAGCTTGTGAAATTTCGATGACCGAGCTGTTTCATTCGAATCAACTTCAGTTCCAATTAGTCCTCTCTTACGTTCATGAGCTGAACAAATACGGCCATACGGCCGACATCGATTTTCAGAGTACTATCATCTGCCACGTGATCGTCATATACCGGCAAGGTATACAAGTAATGTCTGTATTTTCTGAACGTGGCTTCAACATGGTCGGAGCGTTTGTAAAACACTCCTCGTGGGGGAATATACTGGTTGCGTGTTTACGGAACTGCAACAACGAGATCCAGATAGTCTCCGTCACGTGGGTATCGGGTGAAAAAAAGAACAACTGGTCGCGGTTTTTCGAACACCTGACTAAGGTGATTACACGACCAGCTGTTTTCATTCCTGATCGCTACAAGGGCCTGGTTCCCGCTCCCTAGCAGGTCGCTCCCAGGCTGGCACATTTTTCTGTTTGCGTGATTTTCAGGGAATACATCATCCACAAGTTTCGCGAAAAGGCTTTCCGAAACACTGAGTGAAAACTTGGAAATGCCCTCACTCCCATTGCGCACACTAAGTGGTCGGACGAGCGGACCAAGATCCATCAGAAGCCGGTTGTGTGGATGGAAGCTGTTGACAAGACGAAGTGGGCGGAGTCTTACAGTCCATGTGTTCGCTTTGGTACGATGACTAGAAACAACATCGAGCCGGTCAATAGCGCTCTCATGGTTGCTTGCCAGGAACCACTGCTCGATTGCCCAATGACCAACGAGAATTACGTCTGTAGTAGTGGGTCGCGATCACCGTCAAGACGATCAAGTGGGGTCAGCTGACCGACTACGCTGAGAAAACTCTCGTCAGCAAGCTCTTCGCCTATAGTTTCGACGGAAGGAGATATTGCCACGGTTCTCGTCGTCCTTCAACACAATCGATTGATACAAGGCATCCAGTGCATGCACTTTTGGCTACTTCCAGTAGATGGAAGCTCCATGCGACCATGTTGTTCCGTCACTCAAGCACATTAACAATCTGATCGACCTGCGCAAATTTATATACACGCCGTGGACAACGACCGTATACAAGTTGGCCTAAGATTCTTTGTTGAAGATGTATCCAACGGTGACGAAGGATGAGCCCCTCCTCTTCGACCATAATCAGCCACCTCCAGTCCCAAAGAAGCGAGGCCGACCGAAGGCGACCAAAAATAGAATCGAATTGCAGCCGGCGAGTCTGGCGTTGATCAAGAAATCGACTTAAACTTACACATGCTCGGCGTGGGTGTTCATGGGCCACAACAAGCGGTCGTGTAGCAAGTTGTGAGGTGATAGATATATCGGATAATCCAGATGTACTAAGCGTGGTATAAAATTGGGAATAAGCTGTGTTGAAACTAAGGATTGCATTTGAGCAGAAGTAGGTAGAAGTAAACGTGAGAATATATTTTATGTTGATGTTATCCTACCAGAACATGCATGCACAAGAGAGCCTTGCAACTTATCTGCCTGTGAAACGGGATATTGTGGACACACTTGACCTGTGACAAACAAATCGTTGAAGCCTACAGATTCTAACACTCCACCTCGACCTTATTATTCAAACCTTTTTTAGTTGAACATGTCACGCAGTCCAGCAATCCGTGATGCTGGCAGGGCCTTGATCAGTAAATCTCCAATTGTCTCAACAGACTTCACAAAGACTGTCTAGTCCCAACAATTCACGACAACGCTTGCATTGCCAATCTCGGCCGTCACAGCTAGTTATTCTGATTCTTGGAAGTTGTAGTCATTGCAGTCTTCGACAATTGGAAGTTGTAGTCATTGCAGTCTTCGACAATTGGACCTCGTACCATTTGCCGTCTCCGGTTCATACTCTTTGAGAAGTAAATCAATGAACACTTCTTGGTTCAAAAAGTATCCAATTTTTCACCATCAAAATTCGAAGACCAAGAAACTTATTCACCACTCCCAAATCCTTGATTTCCAGTGCTGACATAGCTTTGAAAAACTTGTCCTCTGCATCCTTCGATATTCCTGTGACAAGAAGGTCGTCCACGTAGACTCCTGCTATGGTGAGCTCATCTTTGTCCTTCTTGAAGTATAGACACATACCCGTCGTGCATTGTGTAAACCCGGCCTCGCAAAATCTCTTCAGATCCATCTCATCAGTCTAAATGTCTATTGTAACCCTCATTTAAACGTCCAGATACGGTTCCTTCTCTGCTTTGATATATGCATCCGGCACATCTCCATGACGTGCCGGCACGTTTCATCGTCGTGATAAAACCAGTATCACCTTGACTGTGCTGATCTCCACCACTGCAGCAAATGTCAGTATGTAATTGACGCCGAAACGTTATTCGTTCCCGCATGCGATGAGTCGAGTCTTGTATCGCTCGACGTCACCATTCGGATTCGTCTTAGTCTTGAAAATCCACTTGTTATGCAAAACAAGTGAATTGGTAGGTGGTATCACCACCTCCCAGACACATAAATGGACGACAGCTGTATCGTCCATTTATGCTTTCCTTGGCTCATCATTGCTTCACCGTAGTTCTTCGGGTCTAATGCACACAGGGCATTGACGACACCTCGGATGTTCTTATCTTCAGCAGTATCAGTCTTGGCGTTGCATCATGACCGGGTGAGGTATCGATTACGCGTCCATCTAGACGGTAGACTCTGTCTTCTGTTTCAAATCTTCAATGCACTTTTGTTCTGGTCGACGGTACTGTGGTCGCGTTTCTTTGGTACACCCATATCGTCGAGCTCCTGCTGATCGACAACATTTTTCAAAAACCTCGATAGTTGAGTTTTCTGATTGTCATTTAACGTTTCCACGTTACAAACATGCTGGGTGACCATCACGTTTAATCATTCGGAATATAGACCATATATCCCTTCATCTCATCACTATTTCCAATTATTACTGCCACCTTCCCATGTTCGCCAGTGAGTTATTTTTGAATATTTCTGCACTGTGCATGGCGATCCAAACATCATAATGTCGCTTAAACCGGTGTCCTTTCGGTGAGCATCTCAATTGGAAACACGTGCGTTATCTCACCTTTATCAAAACCCTTGTTCAGGATGCAAACTGCATACTCGGCAGCATCACCCCAGAAACTCAAAGGTAAGCACTAGCAAAAACCATGCTGCGCACCATGTTCATTACGGTTTGGTGCATACGCTCAGCTTTACCATAGCTAGACTGTTATTCGCTTCACTCACTTGACGTAAAACTCCAGTTGCTTTACAGAACACGTCTAGTGTCTTGTACCCTCCACCTCCATCAGTACGTAAGACGTTAATTCGACAATTAGATTGTCGCTCGAACGCAGCCAGAAAATGTTGGAACTTCATGGCAGCGGCGTCTTTAGTTTTCGCTAGAAAAATACGGCAATAGTTGGAACGATGGTCGATACAGTTGACCAGGTATCGATTGTCAAGACGTTCACGAGGAGTCATCGGACCCTTTGGGTCGGAGCAACTTACTCCTCCAATGACATCAATTGGCAAGTTTCTGTCGGTGTCTTTGTTTGACTATACGTTTTTGGTTTGGATCCCTTCAGCGCAAGCCAAACAGGTTTATCCCTTAGTATCTGTGAATTTGATACCACAAGCAGGGTCTCGGGACCTCTTGATAATCGTGTCATAGCATAAATGACCCAGACGTTGATGAAATTTAACCAATGTGCCACACTGAACATTCAAAGCGTATTCATGTTCATATTTGGCCAGCACTGCCATATTGCCATCCATAGTAGATGCACATCCACGAAAATTTTCGTCGTACACTTCAACGAAAAGCACGTTGATATCACAACCAACCTCCATGACTTCCACGCCTTCTGTGCAGGAAACCAAAACACACCTCCCTTCGCGATAATTGAGTACACACCCCTTTTGTTAGAGCTTACCACAAAAAATAATGTTTCGCTCTGGGTTTTTTTCAGCGTAGAAGAGACGAAAGGTTTTCCGAACATCCAGTGGCTTGACCGTGATCATCACGCCTCCTTGCTTCGTGATCCGAAGCGGCTCATGGACATGTAGCCTTCACGTGACCCACTTTACCACATCGATAGCACTTTTTCAGACCCTGATGTTCAATGCTTTATTTCTCTTGAGGGTCTTTCCTGGGTCCACAGCATCCACCACTTCGCGACCAGAATGTTTCGTGCGCGCCTCGATCTCCGTAGACTGTGCAAACAGGCACAAGTCTTCCACTTGCCGCAGATAATCCATACGTTGGATGTCAGTCGGCACAACATCATTATCCTCGTTGATGGATTCGCATAGTGGATAATATTTTTAAAACAAGGTTGTCAGAACCTCCGCAAGCTTCGCGTAGGACTGTCAGATAAAGAAATGATCTGTCCAGCTCCGATGTAGCGCCTTTGGTGCCATGAACAGCTTCATGCTTTGGGAGGGTGTAATCTTGGTGGAGAAGGTCTGGAGTAACGTTTGCATTGCATGCTCCAGGGTTTGGTTCTCTGACCACCAACATTCCACCTGTCGGCAGTGCGCCGTAACTGCAAGGCGTTGGCCGAGGACATCGACCTTGTTATCTTCAGGCCACGAGAATCCACACGCACGATCAGAGAAACTGACTTCTCGTACAAAATCCTTCGCCGTCGAGAAATCCACATCCAAGCCCATGATAAAGCTCTTTGCTACCAAACGGATGCAGAGCCAACCTTCTTTGCTGACTGTCTGGGAAACCTTCAGCTTGACGTCCACGGTGTACAAAGCCAGGACTTTTTGTACCCCTACTTGGGTAACAATAGTCCGGCAGACGCTGCCCAGGAACGCCTAGTTCAGGGGCCTGACTCATATCATATTTACTGGCAATCGGAGCCGGATGCCGAGCACCAAATTAGGTTGCTGGCGATAGATTTGGACACCTCTTGGGAGAAAGTATGACGCTCCAAAGCCCGGACCCTCACACAGAAAACGGGTAGTGTCGAGCAGCACTGAGTCAATCCAAGCATCTAGCACGAATGTTCAAGATCTAGTCAAGCGTGCAGAGGGTGTCATCGCAAGCATCACACCACCCAACAAAAGACAAACCGCTCTGTTTTAAGCGAGGGGCTGGATGTGCACTGCCATCATATAGGAGGAAGGCTGTAGGCTACCAGGTTTGCATGCAATGACTGCGCATCAGGATGACGCATTAACGGATTGACTGAACGAGTCTATGCATCTCCGGCTACTTCAGCACCACTTCGCGCAGCTTGCTGACATGCAGCAAGCAGTGCTTCTACTGTTGGACGAATTTAGCGGTCACTGGACGACTAAAGTGCAGGTTTAGGCGAAAGAAATCAGTGTGGGGCTACTAAACGTCCCCCCTCGATTTACCTCAGTTTGTAAACCTGCAGATGTCAACTGGCTCAGGCCATTCGAGGAAAAACTCTGGGCGCAGGGATTGATTTTTTGCGCCTTCAGCTCATTGCGTCTTCTGGCTCGGCCATATTTTCAAATTCTACAGATGTCTCTCCCAATATGTTACATCAAAAGTGGCACAAATCGATATGTGTTTTGACAGGTAATGAAAATTATACAGATATAAGAAGTCACAGGATTTGAGTAAAATCTTTGTTTTTCAAAATAAATTCACTTAATTGAGAAGCTGGCGCAGCGATGGCGCTAGATCACAGTTTTTCAATGCTCTGAACAAGTTCGTAGATTTCCTCGTCGAATATCTGTGTGTAGCGCCAGCAGTGCAAGATCATCGTGCGTGTGACCTTTGACCACGCTGTTTCCGCCCACCGCATCGCAACGAGAACGTACACGTTGAAGAGGGAGTCGATATCCTTTCCAACGCAATCATCTCTTATGTCTGAAATGCGCCGTAGAACGTCGTCAAAACGATCAGCAATGTAGCGATGTTGAATCTTGCTGATCTGGGCCTTGAACGAGCTGATGATGGCGGCATCTTGAGGTTGCGAAAAGGTGGTCGTGTTGGGAGGGAGCATGTGAAGCTGGACATGCGAGAGAGGTTCCTCGGGACGGTGTGACGACACATTATCGACAAGAAGGAGAACGTGCGGCCTTCTGTACGCATCTGATCGTTGAAGTGCGACAGCCAGCGCTGAAAAGCTGGGAGGTCATCCATCCCTTCGCCGTGCATTCGTAGTGCAGCCCGAGCTGCTCCGGGGACTGCATATCGAAGTAGCATGGCTGCCGCACCGCACCAACGAAGATAAGGGGCACTTCTGTGGAGCCGTCTGCGTTGCAGCACACTACTACGGTCAGCTTTTTCTTCTGCTGCTTTCGCCCCTCCATCCGCTGAGTCGAGATGGTCTTCGTCGTCGGCGCGCAGAAGAAAAATGCGGTATTATCCATGTTAAACACGTTGTATCGTTCGAAGCCGCGCGTGAGTTCTTGAAGCGATGCCCTACATTTCTCCATTTCAACGCGGCTCACAGATGCCGCCTCGCCGTGCAAGCGCTTGGACGTGAGATGGTGGCAACTCTAGAGCTTGCTGAGCCATCCGGGCGAGAATACGAGCGCATTCAGCTTTGCTGATTCGTCTGGCGTGGAGATGACAAGCTCACGACGGATATTGTCCGCCTTCGCTCGGATGGTTGCACCTTTGACGATGGGCAGCTCGTATTGCTCGCACTGGCGAATGCGCAGCAGCAGTCGTTCCTCAAGCTCGGGAGACGTGACGCGATGATTGGTCTTGCATGCGGAATTCGAATCGAAAGCGCTCACATGATTGTTCAGCACGCGGGAAAGCGTCATCCTGGACGGGACGACTAAACGCCTGAACTTGGTTTTCGCCCATACAGCGAGCACTTCCTGCGTGCGTCATGCGAGCACGTTGTGCTTTCGTTGGCATCGTGCTGTGTTGGCCTCTTTTATCGTGGCAACTAAAAATGTGCGCGCTATTTAACCAGAATGATAGGCTAGCAAACGCTATCGTTTTGGAAAGGGTATTATTTTACGACGATGTAACGTCTTGGGAGAAATATAGTCACCATTCTCATTAGTAAACACTACATAAATATAATATCCTCACATAACCGATTCTTTTTACGTTAAGTCAAACGTATCAGTTATAGTATTGTAAGCTGGTCAGAGCCTCTCACCAAACAAATACACGAATGCAGCAAAGACGTCGCGCATTCGACTTTAAGCTGAGCAGAAGCAGAGAAAATTAGGCGCGTTCTCGTTCAAGACGCCGAGCACGCTCCGAACAGCAAGCTATTAAATATGGTATTTTCAGATGGGTGGATCCAGAAGCTACAAGAATGCCACAACCTGGAACCACGTCGCGTATATGGAGAAGCAGGATCAGCGTGCTCCGTATGCGTCGACAAAGCGCGAGCAGAACTACAAACTATCACAAGGGAGTACAGACATCGTGACATCTTCAAGATGGACAAATCTGCCTACTTTTACTGCACAGCATCTTCGACCTGTGTGTCGCGTTCAAGCGTTGCAGGACGAAAGAAGATTAAGAAGAGGCTCACTATAGCAATCACAACTAACTCAGATGGCTCTTTCCAGATACCGTTACTTTGTGTGGGCACTGCGAATAAGCCACGGTGTTTTGGCAGCCACATGGTTGCGGAACTCGGAATAAACTACACAAATGCAGCCAAGGGAGCGATGACAACTAAACTCTTTCTTACTTGGCTTGGGTACTCTAACGATACGATGTGCAGTCAGGAACGTCACGTACTTCTTCTCGCTTCGCCACACCGCGTTACGGACCACTTTTCAAATGTCAAGTTGCACTTCCTGCCCTCAAACACAACAGCCCATTTGCAACCACAAGATGCCGGCAGTATCAAATCGTTCAAGTGCCAGCTGAGTAAAATCAGAGACAATTATGTGGTGGACAAACTCGACGCAATGCTGGAGCAAGTAGATGGGATCGGGGAGGAAGACATAGACAAGAGAGCCGAGCAACTCTACATCGTGAGCATCTTAGTGGACATGCGTTGGGACCAGCAAGCGTGGAACAAGGTGAAGAAAGCCACTGTTTTCAGGTGTTGGATTCACACTAGAGTTCTTACGGCAGACATTAATCAGCTTGTTACTGAAATGAATAATCTTAGCATTGCTCCAAAACCAGCTAATTAACAGGATACCTTTCTCTTTTTATCCTTTTATACTTATGTTTACCTTCGAAACATAATACGTTTTGGCTTGGATTTTGCTGTTTACTATTGAGAATGGTGACTGTATCTGTATTAAAAATGTCAGATGTTTTGGTCGCTACACCGACAATCGACTGCACTTTTGGCTGGTCACTTTTGCAAAGTACGTCCTGTCGCCTATTTGAAGAATTCACTCAGTCGTAGAAGCTGCATGGCCGTTCAACATTCCATGATCTACTATCCCTGCTTTCCTCACCCAACTCAAGCAATTACTTGATAGAATTCAGGCGCTCCACAAATTTACGCATTGTTCGACCTATTATACTTTTCAAACTGGAAAAATTTTGTGCGGCAAAGCGTCCAAACTTCCCAAGCGCGCTGAATTGATCAGTCACAAGCATCATTGATACGAAAGAGACAAAAGCCTGCGGATCGCCAGAATATTAAATGTCTATAGTTATAGGTAACCCTTTGAGCAAAGGACATGAATTCTCCAACAGCTTTTATCGATTTTTAAGGGCTCCATGATCGATGTTTGATAAAAAGCTGCTTGAAACAAATGAGTAATTACCGATCGACACAATATTTTTGTGATGAGATGTACATGGATTACGAATAGTAGCTGACATAAATGTGATCGGTAGAAAGTTCTCGTCAGTGTTACCAACATTCAATTGCTATTTTCATCAACTCCACCTTGTCTTCTCTATTGCTTAAGGAGGGAAACAATTGTACTCTCGAATAATTCCTTGTTGATTTCCTTGACCAGTTTGTGCTGGTAAGGATACTGAGTATACAGTCGATCAACTCTTGTTTGCGGTTGATCAATCTGCTTTTCATCTATGGAAGCATCATTTATCGCACTCTCGCCGTATACTTCTGCTTCAGTACCAAAGTAATCCTGTCTTACAACGTGCAATGAATAACTGACCAATTTCTTATCTATGACGAGCTTTGGATAGAAGAAGAGCATGGTAGCCACAACGGGGTCGGCGCGAATCCAAATGCGCTTGTGACCATTCAAGTAGAAAGGTTTTTTGACATTCCGCATATTATCAGGTCTACGATGATGCACAAGTTGACGTATTGATTGATCACCAGCTTCATACATGATTCCTATCTTTTGGATGAGGGTTGGGAAGCTTGTTCTATTCATAACACGACTGTACGGATGTGATTCCCTTGAAACTATGGTAGTTTTAAATGCCAGACTGGCTAATTGAACAATCGATCTCGTCGCTTCTATATCTTTGGACCAGTTGTACCCTACTGCTTTACGAACGCTTATCTTTCTATTTGGGGTGGAAGCCTCCTCTTTTCGATCTTCAATACGGGAGTCGTGCATTGGTTCATCAAAAAAACCACCTGCCCAGTATATCTCGTCAATATTATCGAAAACAGACGAATCGTTCGATCTTTCAATGGCTCGTGCGAGGTCTGTGCATGGTGCAGTAATCAAAATTCGATTTTTGACCTTTTTTAATAGTTGGCTTTGTAAAAAGATACTGAATTCTGTGTCCGTACGCGAATTTCCATTCCGAATAATAGGTGTCGTCGCGCCGGAGTAAAATTGCACATAATTGTCTTCCAGTTTTTCTTCCAGTCTGAAGTTTTTGAATATTGATTCCAGTAATTTTGATTTGGAAGCGTCGGGAAACCAAACACCAATGTGTAAACCCAATGAACAGCGATCGCGCAACTTGTCAGAATTTGATATCGAAATCATCATGAGCATATCTTCTGGTTTCAAGTCCGTGATCCATATGCATGCAGCGGAGTCTTGACCGTGAGTAAAGTACGGCTGACATACTGTCAATGTACAAATCAATTGACAGCAAAGCTTGGTGCGAATCATTGAAAGTAAGTACAAAAATGACAGCGCTAGTCCAGCTCAACAAAAATTAGCTTCTCGAATGTTCGAAAGAATCGAAGTCGTGGACAGTTGCGCCGAATAGATATTTGAATTTTTGGGGAAATTCGTGATGGACGATAAATCGGCCTATTTTACGTGCATGTGCAACGATATATTTAAAGAACCACGTGTATGTACTCGAGATCAGTTATTTTATCCGAAGGCACACCCGGGGTGCAGTATTTCGAAGACCACGTGTTTGCTACGTGCACTCATGCGCAATGGACAGTGTTTGCGCAACCTGTCAGACTTTATTATCACAGTCATCGCAAGCGTATCTTCAGGTCCCACGTCCGTGATCCATATGCATGCAGTGGAGTCTTGAACGTGAGTGAAATACACCTGACATACTGCCAATGTACAAACCAATTCACAGCAAAGCTTGATATGAATTATTAACAAGCTAAGTATTATAGTAACAGCGCAAGTCCGGCTAAATAAAATTTTGGCTTATCGAATGTTCGAAAATATCGATGTGATGGACAGTTCCGCAGATTCCATATTTGAATTTTTGGGGGGATTCGTGATGGACAGCGGCAACTAAAAAACGGCTTTTTCCACATGCATGTGCAACGATTATATTCAAAGAACCATGTGTATGTACTTGAGATCAGTCATTATATCCGAAGGCGAACCCGGGGTGCAGTAGATAGATGACCGCGTGTTTGCTACGTGCCCTCGTGCGTCGAAGTTTCATAAGGACGTCGATCCACATATTAAGTAGGGTTTTCTCAGGTGTCTTTGTTGATTGTATGTGTGCGTCTTCCATCCACTTGTATTCAAGCAATAATTCGCGGCGTCGGTTAATTATTTCATAATGGATTGTTTGATAAAGTGTAATCAAAATAGTTGACTTCGGTCTGGTGTTTAATACTACCGTCCAAGTAACGTAAGTTGACCATATTGACTTCTTTGCAAATAGTTTCTCCTGTGTCTTGGATCTTTTCCTTATAATGCTTATTGAAAACCAGTATTTCAACACTGATCGTGAGCGCAACAATCCGACTTCTTTCGCTCGACCATTTCAAAAGCAGCGACGAACGCAATCCTGAGTGAATCCAGAAGTAATGCCTCTTCGGTTATTTGTTTGGTGAAAAACATACTTCGACATTCGCCTACGCCTATTGCCCCTAATTCTATTGATTCTGTGCGTGATTTTCTTTTGAAGTCATTCAAATACGACAGCTTGAAATGTCGCAAACCAGGGCCATTATAAATGGATTCCGTTTCACCTCGATAGACTGTGATGATCCACAATGCGAAGACGTCGTAATTTGGACCTACACCAAATTTTCTGTGGGCATATTGCTATTTGATATTTAGAAACCCCTACGCACTCGACCACTCTGCAAAGCCCTCCTTGGCGTGTTTCAAGCTAAAATCCGATCAGGAATTCTACATTGCGGACATTGCGCCACTGGTCATCTTTTATACTCATTGCACGAGCAATAGCCGCCTTTTTATATTCTCAAACATGTGGCGCGGGACACTTGCAACCAGCACATCTTTTTTAGGCGTCCAAATTCGAGCTCTGTGAAACGTTATACTTTTATTGGTTAAAATGTTCTCATGTGCAGTACGCGACAGTAACGAAGGGCGAAATGTAGCTGCTACGTTACTATTAGTTTACAATATATCAATAAAGGGAAGCGTTATTCAGCCCCCACTTTTTCTCTATTCAGTCCCTAGCCTCTAATAATCAATAAAACGCGTGGCTTCTGAGTGGTCGAATAAAAAACCACAGTGCCCCATCCTCCATTAATTAATGAAATCCGTGACTCTAACTGGACGAAAAGAAGAAACCATAATGAAATGCCTTGCACCACCTCCCCAGCTTGCCTACGCTACCTTGGAACAAGCCAAGGCAGCAATTGATGACCATGCACAGCAAGAAGGCTATGTTGTTGTTGTCAAGCGCACTAAAAAAAGTAGGCAATAGGAAGGATGGAGATGTGAAAGCTTTGATTCTTGCCTGCTCCCAGTCAAACCCTCCAGTCATACGGGAAGGACCTCGCCAACGTGTGTCTTCTAGCCGCAGCACTGGTTGTTTGTTCAAGGCCAGCATACGGCGACAAGAATCTGGTGATTGGCAAGTACAAATTGCCAATGAAAAACACAACCATGAGCCGTTTTATCACCAGTCGGCCTATCCACGAAGGCGCGCGTTAACAGAGAAAAACCAACAAGCAGTCTTGATGCTGGGTCGTTCTGGTGTGAAACCTTGCCGTATTATCACCTCACTGCGCCAAAACAACAATGTAATGGCTACAGCTCAAGATATCTACAACTTACGTCGTGCAGAACGCAACAGGATGCTGGCAGGCGATCTCCACTGGTAGCACTCTTAGACTCTTGCTCCTGGTGACTATTTCTCTCAGTTTAATGTGCTTCAGCAGCTCACTCACCTGCTGATTATTTCACCTTCTGAAAAGGCGATGTGCAACAAGTACAGCGCTGGCTGTGTCTGGCTTATTGATGCAACTTATACAGCGAACAAATATGAACTCCCACTCCTTCATATTATCGGTGTCACAGCAACAAATAGCACCTTCACCTTCGCATACTGCTTTATGCGGAATGAGACTTTGACAGACTATTTATGGACAATGCGGCATGTTAAAGAAGTCTTTCAAGGATATGGTCTACAACATGCAGTGCTCATCTTTGTCACAGATCAGGAGCTTGCGTTGATGAGCGCTCTTTCAGATACATTTCCAAATGCATCTTGCTTGCTTTGCCGCTGGCATATCAACAAAAACATTCTTGCCAAGCAAAGGATGGCATTTCAAACATCGGAAGCCTGGCAAGAATTTAACAAAACCTGGAAAACGAGCTTGTTGCTGCCACGACCATGGCAGATTTTGAGACCCAACTTGCAGTAATGCAT
>CACSLJ010000210.1:0-44739 GCA_902706625.1 Albugo laibachii | reverse complement strand
GGATGTTTTCGTGCCTTGCATCGCACTGGTTCCGCCCCGTCTCGTAATCGTCCTGATAGGAGATCCACACCCACATTCGGATGATTCCCATTGACATTCGAAAGAAGGCTTCGTATGTTATCAGAAACATTTCCAACTTTCTGACCGTATCCTTGGAACATCCAGCCGCTAGCGGTGCTTCCGCTTTTAGCTTTAGTTGTTCCACTACTGTGATTCCTCATAATTCTGATCTCGAATCTTTAGGAAAGGTGTGTAATGTAGAAAATCGTCTTGCCATTCATCCTTCACCTCAGCTGATACATCTGCTCAAAGTGTTTCAGTGTGCACAACACTCAAAGAAACCCTTAACGGAGCTTTTTTCGGAACATCAATGCCATCTGACTGCAGACCAAATACCGGAGATTGTCGACGAGCTACAGCTACCATACGACGAGGGCGGAATCCTATTCGACTCATAACTTCCCGACTGAGGATTAATTCTCCCATCCCTCCCCGCAAGTTGTTGGTTAATACCATACATTCCACGTTCGCTAGCTGCAGGCGCCCTTCTGAAGTTGTGAATTCGAGTTGAACAACAGCTCCTTCTCTGATCTTTTGTATATTTCCAGAGAAACTCATCAACTTGATCGGTTCCTTCAGGCGTTTCCGTGCACAATTTAATCCATCACCAAACTTGTTCAAGCACTACGCTGAAATGATCGAAACACTGGCACCGCTGTCTGCTAAAACGGAGATAGGCTTACCTTTAATTGTTGCATCGAGAAGCGGAGTCTTGTTGATTGTTCCGATGTCCGTCACTCCAACGACTGCTATGGCGTTCCACGTACTTTTGTACTTCCGCCATAATTCCTGCGCTTTAGCTGAATCACAGTCGGGGCAGCGAAAAACCATATGGTCAGCCGACCAACAATTTAGACACTCTCGTTGTCTTGTGGTTATTTCCTCTCTATTGAATACACTCTTTTGGTCCTTTGGAATTCCGTGTCTATTTCCATGGTTTGAGTATGTGTGTCGTCCGTTCGTCACTGTAGTGTTTTTTGCTCCTTTAGGTCGGGACACACCATTAGTTTTACTTCCTACTCCAGATGAAATTGCCATTGCCATAAGAACCGGCTCACATTTACGAATTGCACGACTTGAGGCTTAATCCACGCCAAAAAACCAGGTATATTCGCTCTGTATCTTCGATTTTCTTGACGCTTCAATTCCGATCTCACCGCGTCTTGCAATACAGGTGGTTTTAGCGCATTCACGAGATACTGTATACAGAGTTTTGGCTCCTCCTCATCAAAATTTTCCATGTCCTGCTCATTCAGGATGTTCATGAAGTCTCGGATAAGGCAATCCACTCGGGATTTTTCCCATCATGCTCTTGCCTCATCTGCAAGTTTTTCATCGCTTTCTTGAGTGATAAAGATCTTGAGTTATCCGATGCTTTAGCCTCCACGAAATATCTCATCCAATCTGCTTCCGTAAGCTTGGACTCTGATCGCATTAGTTCATGTTTGCAAATTCTCACCATGGTTTTATGCTCAATACAGGCTCCGACGGTCATTCTGAAGATCTGAATACCCGTGCTCTGGATCATTACCTGCACTGTCCTTTCGTAAGCAAGATATGCGTCCATGACAGCTCGTTTGTGACTCTGAGACGCACTCTTGTAGATTGGCGGTCGAGGCATATATCCGCCAGTAGTGATCAGAGTCGTTGAAGTTTCTTTTTGCGGAGTTTCCATTGGATTTGCCTCCATGGCCTCATCATCCGTCTCTTGAGTCTTTCCTTCAAACATTCCCCATCTTGCGAGACTACTAAATCGTGGTCTTTGTTCTACTTCACCAGGCAGATAATTTACCTGTTGTGCTTCTTGATGTGCCAACTCGTGGGCCGCCATGAATTCTTGTTGCTGAGCTTCCAGCTTCTGATTAAGCTAAGCTTCAGTTGATTCTGGAAATGCTCCTGCAATAACTGCACAGTCACTAGCAGCTCCTCCTGAGTTACATTACTGGTATCTCCTTGTTATGATCGAGTCTCCCCTTTTCGAATTCATCGAATCAAACTTGAATTCATCGGCTCTACAGTTCTTTGGATAGTCTCGGTCACTCTGATCTCCCTTCTTGTCGGTGATCTCGCTGACTCACTCACACTAACGTCAAGTCTAAATGACTATAAACTAAAGAATTCTTTGTAGTGACTCTCGTAATCGAAAATCAGCTATCTTTTATTTCTTAAAGCTCTTCAAATCTCAAAACCTTCTAGATCACTGAAGCTTCTAGATTCACAAATCTTCTAGATCTAGGTAACTGTAACAGCTGGCTAATAACTTGCTATTTATCTAGCTTGCTGTTTCGACGCTTTCTTCTTGATAAGGGCCGGGTTCTTGAGAGGCTCACGGGCGTGGGTCTTGATACTCGAACAGCTACTTGATCTAGTTGACTCGCTACAGCTCTACAGTAGCTGTCAATCAGAGGAGAGCAGTTTATTCATGCAAATGGACATAAAGGGCGGATTGAGATTTTAGATTGAAAGCTTTCCATCTCTTATTCAAACATTGTCCATTAATCTGTACCGTACCGTTTTTCTGATTTAGCAAGAGTGGATATGACAAATTTGTATCAAAGGTACAGACTTTTGCTGCGAATTCTATTACGCCAATTCGCCAAATCTAACCGCGAATACTCCAATTATCGATGAAGCTTTCACAAAGCCTGGGCCGATGAGTAAGAAGACATACCTATGCGTATTCATTTAGCTTGCAAAACTTCTGTTTGAACAAGGGCCGTACACACATTTATAGATAATGCTTCTCTGTCGTTTGTAGCCCATGTCGATCTCCTAGCCATTTGTAACCTAAGACAGCAAATCTAGAATCGAATCAGCAATTGAATTCCATCATTTTTAGATTATCAGTTTGAAGTTCTTAAAAAATTAAGATCAAAACTCAGTGTGTCATTCAGATACCACCCGCATCCGCAGCAACTTTTGCGATACAGCCTTCTAATCGAAGTCGTACGGCTCGTTACCAAAATGCGCAACGTCATCGCAGGACCAAAGGAACGAAAAACACGTTTTTGTTTTGCAGAAATTCATGACATAATTTTACTTAAAGAGGTGCTCGGGGAAAATGGATTATTTCAGAAAATATCCACATATCAGTCGAAAACACAAATTTGGCAATTGATCGCACAAAACATAAACAAACATGGCGTTCATGTAGACTCACACCGTGCCAAACTTCGGCTGCATCGCCTCGTACAACTCCATGAGCAGGATGAGAATAATCAGATGCGGTTTCTTTCTGATTCCATTGGCACTAAAGAGGAAGAACATACTGCTGAAGACCAACACGTGTCTGAGAAAAAAGTATTATTACGTCGTTATTGCGCCTTGCGAAACGCCTTACAAGCGTCTAATCAAAAGCGACCAAACATAGAACTAAATAATCACGAGGATTTCGCAGTAGCTAATGGTCATTGTGAAAGGAACTCACCTGAACAGAGTTTTTTAAAGGCACGAAAACCAAGATTTTGTTTCTCTGAGGAGCATGATTTGATAGTATTGAAAGAAGTCTTGCAACACTCCGAATTGTTTCAACCCAATGGAGTGCATCGACAGCAAATTTGGCAGAGCATTTCAGATAATGTGATCAAACAAGGAGTAAATGTTAGTGGCTATCGCGTTCGACTGCGGCTTCAGCGTCTAGTGGAGCTTCACGAACAAGAGATAAACAAAACTTTGTCGATAATTGGATCATCTGGAACTTGCGCCGAAGATACTACCGAGAAAAAACAGCTACTGCAGCAGTATTGCGATAGACTACGCGCTGTGTCTCTGCCCGACAAGGAAGATGGAAGAAAGCGCTCTTCGTCGACGGTTGATCTCGATCCATCAGGGCAAATGGCCATGGATCACGATACCGACAAATTTGAAGCTTTAGCATCAGAACAACAGGATAATGAGATTCTTGAGACGTCTGTGCGACCTCCAACTAGTTTACAAAATGAGATTCTTGCAATCAAACGTAAAAAAATGCAGCATACTCTCGAATTTCAGAAGCAAAGTATTGCGCTGCAGTCAAAAACATTAGAAGCGCAAACAAAATTGCTGCAATTTTTAGAAAAAGTTTTGAAGGGCTAGATGGACACAAAATAGTCAAGTATTGGCAATTATTGTTTTGTAGTGCAGCTCCAGTTGAATGCTTTCTGGGAAGTGAAATGCGTAGCCACTAGCACTGAGCAATATTTATTTGGGTAGGCCATTGCCTCCACATTATATGAGGAGTAACGATGCAGCTGAAGGTCCAACTCTATTAACAATGCATTCTTACAAAGTGCGCCAGTCGCTTGCTTCAGGCGATATCGGCCGACCAAGCTCATGAAATGTTTTTCCAACAATCTCTACCGGCCCACCTCCATAACATAATCCATCGTCACCATACAACGCAAGTGTCTGTCCTGGTGTAATTGCTCGTTGAGGAAATTCTAAATCGATACGCAAAAATTGTCTGCTTTGCTTTGTTCCAGTCGGTATCTCGAGGAAGCTTGAAGACTCAAAAACAGCTTCAGCTTCGGATACCAATGACACAACACAGCGGCCTGGTTGCTGGCGATATCGAGCTCGATACTGACAAGCTAGAGAAAAACTGGCTTCATTATCCTTCATTAGTGGCGGCTCACCGGCGATCCAGTTGAAATTGTTGGCTGATAAAAAACAATAGTTGGAGAATAGCGCCGGGTGTCTAGTGCCACGGGCAACAAATATCGTCCCGTCGACTTTTCGCTTCCCAGCGATAAAGTATTTGGCGTCCATACCATCTAGACTAGCACGTTGTCCAACTGTGCAAGAAGCGAAGCCTTTGTGTGCCTTGAGCCTTACCAATCTATCGACATCGTAATAAAATCCATACTTTGGAGTAATGTATTGGTTGATGAAGGGACCAAACTGACGCTTTCCGATGAAGCATAGCCCCACACTGTCGCGTTTCAAAGCAGTATGAAGATGATGACTCTTGGCGATTTCTCGGACCTCAGCTTTTCGATACGAGCCTAATGGAAATAGTACTTTGGAAAACGAACTTCCGGGTACTTGAGAAAGAAAATAGGTTTGGTCTTTGAGAGGATCTAAGCCGGCATATAACTGGTGGTATTCATTGCTTTGGCCATTGCTTTTGGCTTTCTTCAGAAGCGCATAATGGCCGGTGGCCACGACATCGGCATGGAGAGTGTCTGCAAACCTGATAAACTCTTTGAATTTGATTTCCCTGTTACATAATATATCAGGGTTTGGAGTAAGTCCTGCCTCGAAGCCTTCCAAGCAAGGAGCAAAGACTGTATTCCAGTATGAACTCACAAAATTGGTAGTGTGGATAGGAATGTCAAGCTGCTTGCAAACTGATTGAACATCCTTGAGATCTTGATCTTGTGGACAGCATTGTGCGCCAACTTCATCGCTAGAATCCCAGTTTTTCATGTACACACCAGTTACTTTGTGGCCTTGCTGCTTTAGAAGTAACGCGGCTACTGAAGAATCAACACCTCCAGACATGCCGATTACGACGTGCAAATTTTTTGCACATGTGGATCCTAATCCTGAAGCGTTCCGCGCAAAGATCCGTTGTGTCGCTCGTCGCCAATTACGAGTCATTGGCAGTACTTAAGTTAGGTTCGATTCAAAAAATTTTAGGAATTGCGTTTCCATCAACGTATCCTTCTAATCATATTCGGTGAATAAATTGATAATTCAGCCGCGTGAGTTTTTGTTCGCCTCCCATCACAATGGCGGTGCTTCTATTCTTCTGATATTACAATATTAACACAACTAAGTTAGATGAAAATACTTTTTTCGTGTCTGTGATTGGACATATTCTATCCACTCCGTGTGTCTCGTTTGAGAATCCGGCACCAATTATTTCCATGCAATCGAGCAAACGTGCTAAAGTCGCTACCATTCCAGCGCTTCACAATGGCGAGAAAACGCAACAAGATAGCCCAAACGACTATGAACTTAGACGTAAAGAAAATATTCAACGCAATTTAGAGTTTCTGCGCTCAATGGGCGTCTCAATTGTAAGCAATACCTCAAATCAAATGATAATATTTTCACAATTGCGTCTTATTCAGGCGAAAACAGCAGCGAGAACAGCAGCTGCCAATATCCACAACGTACTAAACAATCGTTCGCTTGCACCTCGGCAGAAGAAAAAAATAAGCGAGAAAAAGAGCTCTCCAACACGGTATTCCATGCGCCTGCGAGGCGAAAGTCCAATGTCTTCGGCGCTTAAAGACGCGATGCAGTCAGCCGACTCGTCCAATCATTCAAAGGAGGTATTCTACCTTGTCCGAGTAATCCTATTGAACTTTTGCATCCCAGAAAATTGAGCGATTGGAACCCAACTTTGCCGCAGAAGCGCTCAATTTGAATGGAAATGCGAATTCTCGTTTGCTCAAAAAACTAAGCGGTTGGGATGGAACAACAACAACTCGAGATGGTGGGTAGCACTGTAAATTCGATTTTCTCGGCTCACTTTTGTTCCGTAGAGTATGAGCATTCAATCAATGCTGCTAGTCACAAAATCGTCAATTATCAGCTGGATCCTGAAAGTATCGTGAAAGTGACGGACGACCGCATTTATTCGCTGGTGTTTCACCCACGAGAGGATAAACTCTTGGTTGCCAGCGGATCCACAAGCGGTCAATTAGCTCTGTGGACACCCAATATGACTGACGATAAAGATGTCGATCCTGTTGCCACGTATCGTCCGCATACTTTACCAGTCTCGCGCTTGCTTTTTGATCCAGAGAGCTCCACATCGCTGCTGTCTTCCAGCTTTGACGGATCGTTTCGTCGTTTCGATTTGAGGGCGGCCATGTTTCACCAGATAGTCGCGTTACCCGATGACGAAGGCATTTCCGACTTTATCTACGATTCGAGCAGAAAACGATATATTCTCAGCTCCCATGAGGGAAAAATATGGCTACTGGATGAGCGTGAGCGGCCTGAAAATGCTTCATCTTTTGCGTCTCACGACAAGAAAGTCAACACGGTTCACCAGCATCCCGTCTCCACCGAGTACGTGCTTTGTATGAGTGAATTTAATCCACTCAACCTTCCTTTAGTTGCATCATGACAGCTTCCCTCGATCGAACTGTCCACATCTGGGATCTCCGAAAGCTTTCACGCTCAAAGAGAATATCGACCAAGCATCTTGAGCCAATTATATCGTTTCCCCATGAACGCAGTGTGAATTGTGCCTACTTTTCACCTTCTGGAGCACATTGTGTCACAGTGTGTCAAAACAACTTTAATTATGTCTACGAAACCAGCTCGACCAAGTTGAAAAAGGTCGATGATACGTCTCCAGAACCACTTCTGGCGATTCCACACAACAATCAAACCGGACGATGGATTACAAAACTCCATCCGAGCTGGGTTCGTGGGCGCTTATGCTTTTCAAATGCCCAAATGCGCGTCTAATGTAACATTTGGTGCTGTAGAATCCGAAATACACGACGCCCAAAGAGGAACAGTACATCATCGGATGTATGTTGCAGCCACGTCGTCTTCAAATCTTTAGCCCGTTGCAAAAAGCTCCGGTCCAAGAGCTCACCAGTGAGCACTTTAGATCGATTCATTCAATCAATGTGTTTCATCCTTCATTCAATGTGATTGCAAGTGGAAATTCTTCTGGACGACTCTGTTTATGGTCTACGTAGAGGTGTCATGGGCCTCGATCCACCTTCTTGGTCGGCATGTCGTGTCCATCAGCCAAAATCGACGTGAATATTCCCAGGCTGTCTTCTCTGAAAGACACCAACACAGTTGCGTTTCGAATTCAGACTCATTACAATTACAAATTCCAAAAAAGACAACTATTCAGAGCACATGGAATCTATGCGATTCTCAAGCGCTCTTATACTAGCGGCAAGAAGCGGGTCGGTAGCGATACTTAGTGCTCTGTTTTTTTGAAGCCAAGGTCCTTCATCTTGTCGTGCGATGCAAATGACGAAGGAGTCCACACACTAGGTGACATGAGAGCTCAGCATTCAAATATAAAGCGATCAATTTCCCACCTTTCCGCAGCATTTGAACACATTCCTGAATTGCCAATGTGTGTTTGGTAGCGGATACACCTTTACGGTGGACAACGATGAGGGTACCATCATCCACAACATGAATCACCTCAGTACAAGTGCTTCGACTGCTTTGAATCGTGACGGAATTGACGGTATTATTCACGGCCGCCACTACCAAGCAACACACGTTCCATTATTTCTCAGAGGTAGCAATCAAGATGAGAAAACTTACTCATATCCAGCGACGCATTGACCAAAACTTGAAGATTTGCAAGGACACCTATCTGATCGACTTCGGCGGTAGCGTGAATGATCGATCCATCTGCTACGAAAATGGCTTTGAGAATCCCACGTTGTTGTTGCACTAGTAAAAAAAGGTCGTGAGTACGATCCATCGGATCAATAGCTCATGCACAAGCCTCACATTGCTTCAAAAGGCGTTGTATGGAGTGTCGAATGATCCCTACAATTCGCAGATGAAAACGGTCGAATTGGCGCACATTGTGGCCGACATTTCCCAATTCTGCGGCGAATTCCACGATGAAGGCTTCGAGGATTTCATTGGCGATGAAAGACGAAAAGGAAGCGCCGTCGGAAGGATCGTGAAACATGGCGCAAAAGACTTTGGCAGCTTCATTGGAGACCACAGTGACAGCCACTACATAGTTGCATAACCTCTAACCACACATATACCGTACATGCAAATATAGAAGTTTACCTTTTGCGAATTTGATATACGACACGGGCAAACCGGTAACTTTGGCTGAAAACTCTAGCATCGCCGTCATTAGAGAGCCAATAAGTCGAGGCTATGTATAGATGACAAGGATCCGGATCATGAAAGCGGTCAGGGCAAGGAATTTCCACGAGTAGTATACTTGGGATATCGTATTGGTATATTCTTTGGAGAAGAGCATGATGCCACTGGATGCCATGATCAGCACATTTCGTAACATATCGTCCTTGGGGATCAGTGTTTGATAGAAATTGGATACTTTGTATTAAGTACGTTTATGGAAAAAATAGAGTTCCGTTTCTCTTCTCCATAAAGCTGACTTTTTTCCACCAGCTCGAAATCATCCAGCGATTAGAATAGTCAGTCGTATATGAAAGATTTTTGAAAAGTCAAGCGAGGCTACGTTTCACATCATTTCTGATCGCTGAACCCTTTGTACCCGAATACGCGCTGGTATTGTAAGGAACGCATAGGGAGGCTGGCGGATTGCACATTTACTACCTGTGAGGACACCCAGTTACAATACACGCGAATGCGCCTTCGTCAATCGCCTGCATTAGTCTTTTTCATTGTTAGGCACGATACAGTACATGAATAAACTCAAATAAACGCTCTATTTGCCGCCATGATCTCATTAAATCCGAATTAGACATAAAGGAGTAATTACTGTACTTGTCTGATCTTTTCCATGGCAAATGAAGCAACACAAGCGGCAAGTTTGACCGCTCCTTCCAAGCAGTCGAAGAACAAAGCGGAAGAAGAAGACGAAATATCTGGAGATAAGGCTATTGAGAAACCCAATGCAATCTCTTTGCATCAGTCAACGGACGCAAACAGCGCTTCTGTTCTTTCCCCTTCATCCAATTCTATCCGGCCAAGCAGTGCTCAGGCGTCTGTCACCTCATCAAGACCAAACCCCTCCATCACCAGCTATTCCATGCAACTTCCACTATCACCAACATTGATGAGGAACTTGGGTGACCGATCTTATGATAAGCGGAAGGGTGCGGCTATGGAGCTGGAGAATCTGATCAAACAATGGCAAGAGATGGACGATAAATCGGGACTGCAGTCATCAGAGATTACTACCTCTCCTAATAGCCGCAGTACCATTAACTCCTCCGTGCACGAATTCAATCGGAATCGACAAAGGATCTCGGCTGTTATCGACTTATTGGGCAAAGAGTTTGCGTGCTCTACAAATGCAAATCATAGAAAGGGAGGATTGATCGGCTTAGCAGCGACGGCGATCGGTCTCATGCATGAAGCTCACTCTTACTTGAACAAACTCCTACCACCGGTACTGCATTGCTTTGACGATCCGGAAAGCAGAGTGAGGTATTATGCATGCGAATCGCTCTATAACATTGCCAAAGTCGCAAGAGGTCATATTTTGCACTATTTTAATCAAATCTTTGACGGATTATGTAAGGTATGAATCCGTACCATATGTTCATGTTTGCAATTAGGACTCAAGTGCATGATAGCTATTCGCAGACGTTGATGTGGATGTCAAGAATGGCGCTAATCTGCTTGATCGTCTTGTCAAAGATATCGTCACAGAGAGTGAATATTTCGATGTCGATATGTTTATCCCTCTTCTTCACAAGTACATAAGGATGACGAATCCGTACATTCGTCAACTTCTGGTATGCTCAAAGACTCGACAAGATTGTATTTAGTGAATCACAAGCTGTTTATCATAGGTCGGGTGGATCACGGTCCTCGATTCTGTGCCGGATATAGATATGCTCGACTGGCTTCCAGAGTTTCTGGATGGCTTGTTTAACATGCTAAGTGATGGAAATCGAGAGATTCGACAGGCAGCAGATAGCGCTTTGGCCGAGTTTCTTAGAGAAATCAAGCAGTCTACACAAGTGGAGTACGGACGTATGGTTGACATATTGGTTCATCAATGTCAGTCTAAAGAGCGATTCAATCGATTGACAGCAATTATTTGGGTTCATGAATTCGTTAATCTGGGTCGTGAACAACTTGTGAGCTTTTATGACCATCTACTTTGCGCAATCATGCACTGCATATCAGACGCCGAGCATGAGATTCGGCAAGTTGCGGAGCGAGCAAATGAAGACCTTTTAGAGCTTGTGAAATCGACAAAACAAGAAATGGAGTATCTTCCATTCATGCAAAAGCTTGATTGTGAATTAGTGAGTGATCATGTACCCACGCGGATGGCCGCCTTGCGCTGGATCGCAATGCTATTAGAGAAGGCACCTCAAGAGATTGTATCTCAGACCAACTGCTTTTTACCAACACTTTTGAAGACTCTGTCCGATGTTTCCGATGCCGTTGTGCTACTCGATCTCGAAGTCTTGGCTCGGATCTCTATGAATAAGCACGAGTTTGAAAAAGTTCTAAACGCTATTCTGATTTTATTTGCTAATGATCGAAGGCTCCTGGAGACGCGTGGAAGCCTCATTGTGCGCAAATTGTGCGTTCTACTCGACGCCAAACGGATATACATGATATTTGCGAAGGTCTTGGTCAGTATGGAGAATCAGAAGCTAAATTCTCTTGATAAAGATGAAGGAAGCACACTTGCAGTTGCGGAAGCTACCGACTCCAACGTGGACGATGAGAATACTGTGACCACTGAAGCCCAAGCGATCATATCGGACTCGCACCAGTTTGACCCAGAATTCGCGTCGGTAATGGTTCAAACGTTGAATCTTATTTTATTGACGGCCACGGAATTGGACAACTTGCGTGAAAGTTTGAGACAGAGCTTCCAGTCTGATGCTAGTATGAAGGATATTCAAGTTTTCACGGTATGTCTTGCGATGCACAAGTTGCCACTTGCTACCCTATTCTTGTGTAGACTCTGTTTCAATCGTGGTGCTACAATCCTGTTGCTGTCTTCAGTTTATGTCTATTGGCTCAATCATACTCCTTATCGTCCGCGCTGATCAGTAAATTATATCCTTTGATAGTGTCGAGAAAGCAGCCTTGTCGAATTTTCGAGATTGCTTTCATACATCACATTTTTTACTGCAGAGATTGACGCTTCTGTAGGCTTTTTAATGCAGATTGACAAGCTCGTGCAGCTACTGGAGTCACCGATCTTCATCCGTAAGCTGTAGATCGGTTCGTGTTCTCTGATGATTCATTTGGGCTTGTAGATTTGCGACTACAATTGCTGGACATTGAGCAAGGATACCATTCTGACCTGATACGAAGTCTTTACGGGCTGCTGATGCTTCTTCCACAAGTAGGCTTTCTTATGCTGATGTAGCATCGCGTGCGTGATTGGTTTTTTTAGAGCGCAGCATTCAGGATTCTGAGGGATCGATTGGCAAGTGTGACGAATATGGCTACGGCCATCGGGCATAAAATTGAGCATTCACGACGCCTCGAGGTGACCGAGTCAAATTCCGATTCAGACGAGAAAGCTCAAGAGACTCCATCTCTCGTCGATACAAAAGTATTGCTGGACCGCTTTGTTGACGTACAACGCAACTTTGTCTCATCCGCGCGGAAAGGTACGAATTTCGTGATTTAGAGGCATAAGCACTTGTTTATCCTTTTGACGACAGGAATCCCAAAGAAAACCTTTGATTAATGGCCAGAATCCATGCAAATTGGCATCTTGTAATGGGGATATTGCATATGCGCTACTGTTATGCAGATGTTTTGGAAGGAGGCGTTTTATTGTGGTGCAAAGTTAGCTGACCTGTACACTACTGTTGGAAATTATTAGGCTAATCGAAACCCAGAACTTTCGCTGGAACTAGCCATCTTGTGAGTTTTGATATCCTTTGGAGACCAACGAAAAAAATGAGAAATCCTAAGAGTAATGCATTCATCGAGGGAAGAGAAAAAAATGAGATATTTCCTGAAAATGCGTTGGTGGTCTGATTTGAGGGTTCATCTGCATTTTGATGCAATTCTGGTGCTTTGGGACCCTACTTAGTCGTTGTATGGTCTGTATCGGCATCGTATGTCGATGCTACCACTCTTATTGTGCATCTCTGCACTCAATGGCTTCAAATTGCGTGAATCTTCACTACTCAAACAACCACGTAGTTGCATGCATGCATTTGGAAGAAGGGTTGAGTTCAATGCCTCGCTGAGATCGTTTTGGCTGCAGCGCTGTAATGGCTGTTTGAGCGCAATGATACACCTGACTATTACTGAGCATCGCCCACGAATTCTTCAAATTTGCCTGATATTGTGACTGAAAGACTCATGTGGTGTCGCTATCAACACACTGATCTGTTTCATAGTAGAGGGTATAGGACAAGTAAAATATCAGTGTCGCTGTGCGTGGACATTTTCATATACAAGTAGAAAATTCCACTTGCTGCGCTTCAGCTCATTTAATGAGCGAAGAGTACTAAAAGTGTCAAGAACATCAAGAGCGAGAGCGACTTCATTGCGACATTACTCAATGATTTATACATCGATCAACTGGAAAGCTCGCACTGTGATGGTGCAGCGCGCTTTCTCGACAATAGGATCCATTCAGGAGCGAAAAATCGGATTGATTGGACTGGGATCCATCGGGACGGTTTACTTTACACGAATTGCTGCTTGGCTGCGCTCTAACTCGGCTTCCATACCCGAGCGATGGAGCATCGATGGACTTGTGAGACGTGAAGTCTTTGAGAGGGCAATAGCTCCAATACAGAAAACTTCTCATCGAAACATCGTCCGATTTCACCTAGAACAAAGCGATAGTTCTGAGTCTATCAACATCGACGGAATCCCCGTTACATTACAGGAGCATCCGCTTGATCCCACGACCAACACCGACATTTGCAGAATACTTTGTTATGACGAGATACTTAAAGAGATAAATTCAAAAGTTGATAGTGGCATGAAGTATGACGTACTTGTAATATGCGTCAAAGCATACGACATTGCATCAGTCGGGCAGCGTCTTCAAGCCTGTGACCATCTTCTTCACAAAAATGCCACTATTATCTGGGTATATAATGGCTTCACCGACACGCAATTGATGCGTCAAGGCACAAAGAGGCATTCCTGCACGAATTACAGAGCTATTGTCTCCTTTGGAGCACAGCTGAAAGCATTTGGTCACGTGGAAGCATGCGGGATGGTCAGAACAACATTCTTTGGCTCAATCGAAGATACCCCGCTCGCAGCGACTCCCACAGAAGAAGATGATACCATCAAGATCATCCTATCCATGCTAAATGCAGCAGGACTACCGTCACAGCTCGAGAGTCACCAAAAGTTCAAGGACATCGTGTGGCACAAGGCGATCATTAATGCTGGTATTAATCCGATATGCTCTATACTAAATCGAAGCAACAACTGCTTGATGGAAAACAAGTGGAGCCAAAAATGCTTGGGGTTGATTGTGAAGGAGTGTCTTCTGGTTGCGCATAGTGAGAACGCGCTTGAATCGATCGATCGCAAGTCCATGATACGAGATATCAATCAAGTTACTTACAACACAAAGACGAACGTATGCTCCATGCTTGCAGATTTGCGCAAAAGACAAAGGTGGGCACATCCTCGAGGTAATTCACAGAATCTGAATGAATCATTTCGTGTAGAACCGAGATAGAGCTGATGAACGGAAGCGTGGTTGCAAAAGCCCAAATATACAATATCCCAACTCCAGTCAATCAGTTCGTGCTGAATTTGATCCAGACCTTGGAAGCCGATTCCGTCAATAGGATAGAAAAAGTGTAGAGGACGCGGATACGAGTACTTCGGGCACTTTGACGTCTAAAAAAGTGTTCTATTGAGTGATCTAGATGAATTAAACAAACGCGGACTACATTTGTATCTTGTTCAGATACTTGACCAGGCAAAGCGTATGCTGCAATTGCTGCTGGAGATGGCTCCATTGCTCTTGTTGTAGCATCCCAATGTGAATCACTTGCTTCAATAAGGCTTCATCGTGAATAAATATCTGCTCATAAAGTTTGAGAAAGCGATTCAGGTACACTTGTAACAGCTGGAAATGTTGATGAGTTGCCAACTCTTCCTGTAGGAACTCGAGAAACTTGAACAGTAATTTTTTCCCATCCTCATCAAAGTCGCCCAAACACAACGTGCTCAGCTCGACATCGACAGAAGAGGCCGAGAGAGCTTGTAAATAATCCAGCACCTTATGAGCATCATACGCTGGATCCTCCAGTAGAACAGCTAGTTTGCATCGCGATGATATCAGCTTGGTGCTTTTGAGAATGCGTGAGGTGCTTCCTGTATCTTGCTGGCCGTTGGTGGTCTCTTGGTCCACGACGTCACCATTCATACCAGCCCAAGCAGACTCATCCTTGTCGGAATTACTCGCCCATCCTTCCATTGACGTAGACTTGGATGACTTCTTGGAGGCTGCTGGTGCTGTTGCTGAAACAAATGCTGCACTCGATGCATCTTTTCGAATGGATGGGAGGAAAAAGGGAGCTTTCTCCGGGGCTTTTGGTGGTTCTATTGGCTTATTTCTTTTCTTGATGAGTTCCAAGTGGAAAAGAGTTTGCCACAACGCCTTTGGTGCCGTCGATAGCGTGATCAAATTGGATCCAAGAGGTGATGTATCGAGCAAAGATTTGCTTACTAGCAAAGAGGCTTCATTAGGAATGACATCTGCACTTTCCAAAAGCGGAAGGTCGACAATCTCGAGAATCTTGGATGCATCTTCCGCTTCTTGAGTTGGAGCCGGTAGATCGAGAAGAGTAGGAGTGTTTGGTTCGGAGTCAACAAACACATCGGCAAAGAATGTTCGATTTGCCCACAAGTAAATTCCAAGCTGGCCTACATGCGTTGTGGCGATAAATTCGCTCGTTGGAGAGATTGTGAGACCTGTTACTGGCTGTTGGAACTGCACCCAGTCGATACATTTGCCTGTAGGAATATCCCAAAAGCGCAAAGAAGCATCAGCTGAGCAAGATAAGAGCCAACGAGCGTCATTACTGAAGCTCAAATCCTTGATACAATGCGTATGCCCGCGAAAGCGACGCACCAGCTTACGAGTGCTAGCATCGTAAAGCCGAAGGATGTGATCATCAGACGCCACTGCGATCAAATTTGAATCCCGATGCAGCTCAAGCTGACTTATCGGTATCGCCAAATCAATTTGGTCGATGAAAAGATGCTTGCAAAAGTCCCAAAATTTTAGCTTGCCATCCATTCCAGCCGACATGACAATATTATTGGTGGCGTCTACTGCCACACCAGTCACCGCTCCTTGATGTTGATGGATGAATGAGTTATCTTCTTGTGGTTCCTGAGTCGATGTGATTTTTGCAAGTGATGCAGACAAAGTCGGTTTTGGTGTTACTGCTGTCGGATAGGACCCTCTTCTTTCACTGGATTGCATGTTGTATTTGAACAATGCGCCCCCGAGGGACCCGATGATGGCGAAATGCCCACAAGAGCTTATTGTGCAGGAAGTGGCTTGGGTCTGTAGACGCCAATGATGCTCTTGACTGCTGGCATGAACGTGATGACTTGCATCATACTGACGGAGAATCTTCTTTCCGATCGCTCGATGCTCAAATCGCCAAACATAGGCCGCAATTTCAGACTCGTGACAAGTGACCAAATTGTTCCAGTCTCGTTCACGAGTTTCCATCGCTGCAAATTGCGTGATGGGAGAAAGCTTGAGCTCTTCAACCGGAACATGGAGCTGCTTTGCCTTCTTCAACAGTGGACCTTGAGAGAGCTCTTGACTCTGTTGCTCACGAACGGTATGGAATACACGAAAGGATCGATCTTGACCCGCAGAGAGAATCTGACAGCATGTTCCATCAGCACCATCTCGCATAGAAGCCAGCGTGTTGTTTCCGTAATAACGTATCCGCTTTGGAGGCGCTTTGTGTCCCTGTCGGCTCTTAAGCAATCGTGCTTGTCCTTGTCGGTCAAAAATCCATACTTTGAGCGCGTTGTCGGTTCCAGAAGAGATTAGAAGAGGCTCATTAGGAAGAAACAAGAGAGAAACAATACAGCTGTCGTGAGCTTTGGGAAGGATTGATTCGAGCCTCTGACGTTGCAAATTCCAAACTGCGATGTCACCGTTGGCTGATCCTGTAACCATTATCGGTATGGATGCAGTTGTATCAGTTTGGAAAGCAATAGCTGTTGCCTTGCTTTCCTGTTTAAATTCCATAAGGAGTTGATCGTACTGAAGATTGTGTATCATCACACGACCATCCGCTAAAGCAATTGCTACTACGTCTACTGCTGGGCTTTGTGTGATACAGCAAATTGATTGATGGTTCCATCCCGTAAATGTGAATATTCGCTTCTTGATTCGGACATTCCAGAGCTCTAGTGTTCCTTCATGTGACCCAACTAAAATCTTATTGAGGTATGTTGCGGGATGCATCATCACTGACGGAGTGAAGGATTTGTCAAACTCGAGTTCCTCAATGCATTCCAACGTGCTACATTTCAACGATCAGCAAGACTGCACCCGAGACTCGATCATTCCACGGCATAAACTTACTCAATATCCCACATTTGGATGTCATTTGCGTCGTCCAGAGAGAATAATAACGTTCCAACCACAAGAAGCTTGATTTCAGAGAAAGCATCAGTCGAAGCCAAATATCGCGAAGCTGACTTACCTGCTGAATATCTCCTTTATGGCCTTTCAACACTGTGACTTGATGAAGGCGTTTCCATACGAATATGACACGACCAGAGGCTGTGAATGTGAGGTTCTTGCGCGAATAGACTTCCATCGCGCTAATTTTCTTGCAGGCGAGCTGTGGAGATACCATTACAGGAGTCAATTTCGCGCAGTTATAGATGACAAAAGCTTTTTTTATGGAAGCTAATAAGAACGTCTCATTTCCCATCCGATACGTTATCACCGGATTCTCATCGACAATGAGACCAACAGCGCGAAAGCTTTGCAACAGCCGACTCGATTTGCGCTGAGCAAGCGATTCAGAGAGCGTCATTATAGCGCAATAATGGATGAATGGAGGAGCAGCAAGTCGGATAAGTACCCGAACCTTTGATTAGGTGCGATCCGGGATTGGATGGGTGCGCCATTATGCTCTGTCATTGAGCAAGAATTTGACAAGTTTTATTCTGTGGATAGAGAAGTAGTGACGCAACTGGACAGCGTGAATCTGCACATTAAATTTGAATGTGCAATCTAAGGATCGCCAGAAAGCCGGATACATTGTTTTATTTTTAAATTTTGCACTTGAAAATTTCAAAAATATTCGCGCTGGATCAACATCAGCTTCAATTTCTATCGTATACACAACCTTTAAGATGCAAAAGCCGCGAACCCCACTCCTGTAGAAACGCACAAGCTTGTATAGAAGGAACAACATCATGAGAGCATTAGCAAATATAAAATTCTCATCAATCTCTGTGTACCCTCCATCGTCACTCTATCCTATAAACTCGTCAATCCTCTAGAGAGAGCGCTCATTCGAGAAGATTCTCTGCTTTCGCGACACGTGCGTGTCTCAGCGTGCGATAATGTCATTCGAATCGCTGTGGGATAGTGATTCGTGTAGTCATACGAGCAACCCTTATTAAATAATCCGGGCGCAGCTCATTTAACCACGGACAATTGAAATGGCTTTATAAGCCACTGTTTTCTTACCGTTTGCTCATCTCCAACGGGCTGAACTGGTCGATTCCTTACCTATCCCTTCTGGCGTACGGAACTCGCTCTCAAATGTTGCCATGTATAGGCTGTCGACAGCGCCTCCATCGACGCTAAAGCCATCCCAATCGTACTTTTGATTTTTCCATTTCTTCTTTAGTCATTTCCATCACCTTGCGTGCTACATAACAAAAGTTATCGTGACATTCCCAGAGGCGATTTTAAACTTTATCGCTACAATATTTAAACTTTAAGATGGATCCACGCGCGAAATTAAGATCCTTACACGAACAATTGGCATCGCTGGATTGTCGTCAAGTTTCCGTCCTGCCCGATATGGAGGATGACAGTCATACGACTTCTCTCTCTCATTTCGAATCGCAAATTCCGTCTCTCACAATGCAAGAGCAGGAGTACCTTATCGAAAAAGCTGATGACTCATGCAAAGCTGTGATTCAGCACGGACATACACTATCAGGTCCAGAGAACTGGCAATGTATCGGTAAACATTGTGGAATCGCCATGTACCGTGGAGAAGCCCCACCAACAGCGGATGGAGATGATACAGCTTCGCAATGCACCCGGCAATTTGTATGTGGAATCATGACAATCGTCGGGTCTATTGAAGATGTGGCGAGTTATTTTGATCAATCTACCACAGCTGGGATGAAAGTGAAGCAAGCAGACGATATTGTAGACTCCCGTGCCTTGTATTCCCTTGTTTCCGAGTCGACCGAGCGTCCATTTCATCGTGTGGCTGTAAAATATGTCGCCTGGCAACCTCCAGCCGCATTGACACACACAAGAGATTTGTGCTACCTGGAGTGTCAGGATACATTTGAGCACTCCTCTGGACGACGTGGATGGGCTTTGAGTATGCATTCAATTGATATTCCATCGTGTCCTCATCGAAGCGGTATAATACGCTGTAGTATCTATAACTCGGGATATGTCTTCGTGGAATCCGAAAACTCGGGTTATCTACATGTGCTTCACACGCTACAAATCAATTTCAAAGGCCATTTGCCGACATTCGTCGTCAATCAAGCATTACGCAAACGTGTGACAAGTATGACGGGCGTTCGCGATGAGTTATTATTCCTTCGGCTCAGTCGGAAGAAACTCTTACACCGTGAAGAATTACTGCCAAAAAGCACGCGATCGACTTGTGGTAATTGTCAACGACGATTCAATCCCCTTTTCACGCGCAAAACGCGATGTCGCGTATGCGGCCAAGTCCTTTGCCAAAAATGTGCACCGATGGTATCGTTCAAAAACACCGAGGAGCAAATTGCAAAGCTACAAAGTATGAAGATTCGTGTGTGTGAACAATGTTTACGCGAAAGCTGCAGTGCGACAAAATTCAGCCCGGTTCATACGACTCCGACTCCGACTCCGAGCAAATTGCTGTCGATTTCGGGTAAGGCGTGGAAGTCAAGGCGTTGGAACCTTGGCCTCCAGCAATCTCGTGCCGAGCAGCGCGTTAGTACGATCCTTTATGAGACCGAAGAGGACATGTTAGAGAACGAGCTAGATGTCGTCAACGTATTTGCACCTCCGCAGAATTCGTGTGACGAAAGTAGCGCGTCATCAAATTTGAAAGTGAGGCGACCAGAAGATATCATGCGAACTTTTTTGTGGGCGCCAAGTACATTGGATGCATCCACAAAGAGCGTCAGAGCTGTAGAACGAGCTAATTCGGTTCGCACGACAGCATTCGTAGACGAGGAATTGCAAAAGTCACTTAAAGGAGATGTGCAGCATGATGATTCGAACAAAAAACCACAAGGACAAACACTTACTGATAAAATCGAGTGGGTGCAGAATATGTTTACTCAATCCAACACGAGAGCTGACCGGGGTTCATTGTGGAGTCGGCTTTCTGGCTCTACTAAAACGACAATTGCAGAAGGTCTCAATGGTGCTCGATCGGTCAGTGTATTACAGGAACCGCGAATGTCTTTTTCACGATCATCAATGCTTGTCGGGAGTTGTGTGCGTGCACTTCGACGACCTTTATCGATGACAGCTCTTGATTCGACACTCAAGCCAAATTGCTTCAAGGAGAGCTCTTCCAGCACAATGGACACCAATGAACGCCCTCGCTCCTTATCCTCCGAGAAAATTCCAGAATCTTCTTCAATGGGCTCGTCGGCAAGCAACTTTGAGTTTGTAAATACTCCACTCTTTGCTGATGGGGCTTCCCTTTCATTCTCCGATGGAAGAAGCCGCCTTCACTCGACCGCTTCGGAGCATGAGGAACCCCTGAATCAACATGAACCAGACTCTGGGTACGATTCCACTGACTCCGAAGACGATTCTGATCGACTTCGGAAAAGCTCCTACAGCACATACAATGGCGATGACTGTGCATCTGAGCTAAGCGACACGAGATCCAGAGGTGCTTCCATATTATCGGATTTTTGGTATTCTGGAGACAATCAAGAGGAGTCGTCCATACTCGACGCACTGATACTTCAGCCTGAGCTCAAGCAGCGTGGATCATCACTCGATTACGAAGAAAGAAGTGCATCGTACGATCCGGCACCTTACTCTTGCATGGATCATCCTGAAAGATCTGTGGTATCTCGAACTGCGTCTCCATCGACTTGCGCGTCATCTACGGAAAGCTTGAGTAGTGATCAAATGCCTTTCACTTCTTTTGAGCGCGCGGATCCCGAATTATGGAAAGATTCTGAAGCAATGCGTTTCGCTCATGAGCAGCATCAGTCACGAATGCATGAACTTCAGCAGAAATTGGATTCCTTGGAGCAACAGAGTTGTTATGGGTCCAGCATCAATTCATCGCTGGCCAGCGACTCGGGATCTGTCCTCAGTCGAGACTCAATTCATGTGCGATGATGAACGCGCTGTAAGGATAAATGAATATGAAGGCATAGAGTACATACGAGATAGTTAAAGTCCCAATCCAATAGTAAGAGTTCTATTTGGCGTCATATGCAAATTGCAGCAAGGTTCTGCGTCTCCTACCGCATAAGAAACGAGACATATTGCCCTGAGATTCGTATAGCGCCATCGCGATGTAAAGACTTGATACAAAATGACCGAAAAAAAGAATTCCAAGTATTGCAGAGTACGGTAATGCGCCATTCCCGATGATCTGATGGCGCGCTGGGCGTAAGTTTTGCTTCTCGCGCATGAAGATCCACAAACATATAAACAGTATTCCCGCCACATTACTCCAGTAAAGACCAGACGGAAGTGGTACAGCGCTTGAAGGCTGAAACATCTCAATGAGGTGAGAAATAAAGCCCACATAATCACGACGTAGGGTACTCGATGAAGCATTTACCAGATGCGCTATGATCACTTCGACGTCTTTTAGAGCCAAAAAACACATCATAAAAATGATTCCAAGCCACGCTAATCTGACTATAGTGATCTTTGAGAAGAAGGATTTCTGCTGGTTCACTCTTTCGGGAACGAGATCATCGTGCGCGTATTTCTCGCGCCAGTGCTCGTGATCGTCTGTATCTTCATCACTCTCTGCTCGAATAATCATGTTGCTTCCCGTCCATTGAGTATGCGTTCCTGGAATATATGTATCGCGATAGGGTATTAATCCACACAAGTAACGCTAATGAGCTCTAATAAACCTGTCACGAAAAAGCCCAAGCGCAAGTCTTTAGCTGAAGATTATGGCGGTTCTGTAGGAGACGATCTATTAGAATACCTACATGATCATAGCGCTGATCATTCTGCTTCTATTGACAGTGTAAAGGCCTCCAGTAATCTCTCTCAACGCATACAAAAGCGCCTGTCAAAACTGAACCAACTGCCCCAGTCGAAAAATGACCAAACAGACGATGCCACAGCGCCTTATTTCGACTTTGCAAATCTACAAATGAAACCAGATCACGCTTCTCGCCCTGTGTGGGTCTGTCCCAATGGCCGAATCTTTCTTGAAGCGTTTTCTCCGATATATAAGCAAGCTTATGATTTTCTTGTGGCCATCGCCGAGCCTGTATCACGCCCAGAGTTTCTTCACGAGTACAAATTAACACCCTACTCGCTTTATGCTGCTGTATCGGTCTCCATTGAGACAGAAAGCGTCCTCAATGTCCTCGAACGCTTGTCAAAAAACAATCTTCCACCGGTCATCACACAATTTATTCAAGATTGTACGGTGAGTTATGGAAAAGCAAAGCTTGTTCTGCATCACAATGAGTTTTATGTGGAAAGCCTGTACCCTCAAGTGCTTCAGAAGCTGCTGAGTCACGAGCCAATTCGACTCGCACGCATACGTGAAACAGAAGGCCCAGCAGCTGGAACAAAATCGACGACGATGAATGACGAGGGCTTTATTGAGAAGGAAGTGATGGCTGAGGATCAAGCCAATTTGCAGTTTCAGAAACTCTTGAATGAAGATTTTGATGCTGAAGACGAGCAGAGGATCACGACGCAAGGCGGTGCAGCGCCCAAAACAGTACGCACAGTGTCCGTCAAGATCCGAAAAAGTATGGTTGAGAACGTGAAAAGAGCTTGTTTGGATCTGGATTACCCGCTGATGGAGGAATACGATTTCCGAAACGATAAAACTATTCCTGATATCGAGATGGATCTCAAGCCAACGACTCGAATTCGTGAGTATCAAGAGAAATCGCTCAGCAAAATGTTTGGAAATGGTCGAGCACGATCTGGAATCATCGTGTTGCCATGTGGAGCCGGAAAGACATTGACAGGCGTAACAGCTGCCTCCACCATCAAGAAATCATGCTTGTGTCTATGTACTTCGGCAGTATCCGTCGAGCAATGGACATCTCAGTTCAAAATGTGGACCAATATTCCAGAAAGTAAGATCGCACGCTTTACTTCGGTGGCAAAAGACTACATCGATCCGAACTCTGGAGTCATTGTTACCACCTACACCATGATCGCATTCGGTGGAAAACGTGCTCGAGCTTCGGAGGAGGTCATGCAGCTGATCCAAGGCCGTGAATGGGGCAGCTTGCTACTCGACGAAGTGCATGTCGTTCCGGCCAAAATGTTTCGCAAAGTCATTGGATCCATTGCTTGTCATTGTAAATTAGGCTTGACCGCGACTTTAGTCCGAGAAGATGACCTTATTGGCGACCTCAACTTTCTCATCGGACCTAAACTGTATGAAGCCAACTGGATGGATCTCACACAAAGCGGTTTTCTTGCCAACGTTTCCTGTGTCGAAGTATGGTGTCCGATGACCGGCGAGTTCTATCGCGAGTATCTCAAGGAAAACAAGAATGCACGAAAACGAGCGCTTTTGTATGTGGCCAACCCCAACAAATTCACAGCCGCGGAATTCCTCATCCAGTATCATGAGAAACGAGGCGACAAGATTCTGGTCTTTTCGGACGATGTCTTTGCACTGCGTTTGTACGCTACCAAATTGAACAAAGGATACATTTATGGCGGTACTGGCGAAAGAGAACGGATGAGATTGCTTCAGTCTTTTCGAAACTCTCCTTTGGTCAACGTGATTTGCATCAGCAAGGTCGGTGATACCTCAATCGACCTGCCAGAAGCCAATGTGATCATCCAAGTATCTTCGCACTTTGGCTCGCGACGACAGGAGGCCCAGCGACTTGGCCGAATTCTTCGACCCAAAGCCAATGCCACTGGAGGCTTCAACGCCTTCTTCTACACGCTCATCTCCACCGACACCCACGAGATGTTTTACTCCAACAAACGCCAGCAATATCTCGTAGATCAAGGCTACACATTCAAAGTGGTGACAGAGCTTTACGATACGAAAAGCTTTAAAGGCGTATTTACTCGAAAAGAAGCGCAGCGAGAGCTTTTGGAGGAGGTACTGAGTGCTGATGTGGAGAGTGCAGCGCGGGATGAGAATGCAGCGATACGCGATGATGAAGACTTATCTCGACTCGAGCTTGCTGGTGGAGCGGATGGAGGTCGAAAGAAGAAGAAAATGTCTCTGGGCGCGCTCTCCGGCGCCGATGGGACAAAGTATATGGAATACTCGGCAGGGAGTGGAGCTAGACAACGTCACAATTTGTTTCGCGATCGATATCGCGGGTGATAATCGAGAAATAATTGTGCAATTTCTTACTGTTTGGCCATAAATTCCTCATATGCACCTCCAAAAAGCCGCTTAATATCGCGTTGTACCTGAGCTTTGGTCAGCATCCAGCCGGAAGCATGTAATTTCTGATACATTTCCACCATAATGGGCACGATCACCTCGCGGGAATGTCGCCATTTGTATATCAGTTGATCGAGGACACGAGCATCGGAATGCTGAGCCGTAAATGCAGTGCCCAAAATCTCCAGACGCATCCGCGTGAGCTCATCGATGATCGACGGATTGTTGCAGTACCACCAGCAGCCGTATAAGTGCAAATTGGCAAACTTATTGGCAACCACAGTGACTTGATGCTGATTCACACGCGATAGAAAAGTGGCCAGAAACTTGACTCTTGGGAAATCGCGACACAAAGCGATCAAAGTGTTGACATTACTTGGCTGCAATCCGTCTCCAGCGACGCCCAAAGCAGCATTGATCGGTCGCACGCTGTCAAACTTTAAGGCGATCGGAAGCTTTTTCTCCTCGGCCAGGGGCAATAATACATAAAGGAGGAGTTCCCTGGCCGATGGATTTGAATCGGAGCCCATATCCGATGACGGATACTGAAAATCGATGGGAACGCTGGCCATAAAATATTCCGGTTGCATGATCTCAATCCACTTGGTAAGAAGCTTTCGACAACCCTTCACTGAGGGGCTCAAATCGAATACATCGAGCGCCTTTTCGATAGATTCCCAATCACCGAGCAAAAGTTGATCCACACGCAACGCAGATCGGAAATAAGTGCGTGACCAAGAAGCTGGAGGTATATTCTCGCTTGGATCGCCCAGCCAGTACTGAGCTTCTTGAGGGTCGAACGGAATATTGGTCATCACTGCGTATCGAATTTTCGCAAGACTAAAGACTTTGGCAACGTACTCTTGCGGGTCTTGCTCTTTAAACCACTCCTGGATACCTTTCAGATCGCGTTTTGCTACCAAATGACCTAGTCCGAGCTCTTGCAGAGTTGTGATCACACCACGACAGGCTTCTGATATCGGAGATCTTTGGATAAAGAGATGCTCCCAGATAAGACGCGCTTGCTCTTCTTTCGGTAACGTATTAAAGCTCTCGATATCGATTTCTGCTGTCATGAAGAATTCCGCCACGAGATAATGATACGTGATTAATTCATTGATTCCCCACAACATCAGTGTCCCGTGGGTGGGTGGGAATAAGTGTGTGTGAACGTCGACCACACGCACAGAAAGGATCGATTCTTTGACAAAATCCGCAATTTCTTCGGTCGACTGAAGCGGCTCACTTGACTCCTTATTGCCTAGAAGCTGACTTAGCACCTCCAAACATGTTGATCCCGTGAGCATTCGGTGGTATAAGGCTGTCACAGTCGATGCAAATTCGGCATGGATCGGGTTGGAGAGATCGAAATCGTCCATCTGGTTGAGAACAAATGATACAGCCACACCCACGTCGGCGCTGGTTTCAGCCGATACACACTTCTTGCCATTGTTTCTCATCGCGGTAAGGATAGGAGCAGTTGCTCGGTATAAAGTTTTGCCAATGATACCGGTAGTGGAGCCATCCTGGAAGTCATACTCACCCGAGAAGAAGTCGACCTTCAAGCCGCTGGAATAGAACCATGATTTCGAATCCCGAGGAGTTGAATCGCTGCCGTTTTCTTCATTCACGAGCGGATCCATCTTCCCTTTGAACACGATGGGTTCCCCGACAAAATTGTCTGATATTGGCGTCAAGAAGCGAAGTATGGAAGCAGCCACAAATGCGAGAGATAGACTTGGTCGATAGGAAGGTACGGCTTCCATTTGTTTCTTAACAATGGAAAATAGACGTACTTGAAATTTGAATAACGCGTTCTGGCAAACCCAGAAGGTATCTAATCCAAGGTGTTTATGGCGTACGCGCGTCATCCATTCCTCGTACATCTGTGTAGCCACATCCGACAAGACTCCTTGGGTGCCTAGAGCTGGAAGTATGTCGAGATGGAATAATCGTTGAAGATGTTCTTGCAAAATAGAGAGATCGGTTGCATGGCGGGTGTTGGAAATACGTGAGAGAGCCATGAGATACACCATTGCTGTGTGCGTAGCGTTTGCAACATTCAATTTCAGAGCTTCATCCACGGCAAATTCTTCAGACTTGTGACGGACCTGAGCATCCCTCATACAACGCAGTTCAAGTATACCCAAGCCTTGTTTCAAATCTTCGATTATAAGAGTCTTGCGTGGACTTGGCTCCGCTAATGGCACCAGCACATCGTCCGGCCGGTGAGAGGTTATTCGATCGACGATTGTGTTGTGAAAGATGACCTGGGTGTATATATAATTTTGAAATGAAGTGTATTCCTTGCTGTAGTGATCACTCGTTTGAAATGCTTTTGTACGACCGACCAAGGTATCCACACACCTACCCAGCCCACTCAGCTCAGAGAATTTCTGAGGCCGTCTTCCTACCTTTTGATGCTGTCTCCATTCCGAGGAAAATTGTCGGTACTGAGCACGGAAATGGTATTTGCTGCTCAAAAGAAAAAATGTGAGTTGGCGAGTAGCTATACTGAAACGCAATTTACATGGAATGGACCGAAAGCATTGGTATAATAGATCAACCAGAGAGCACATTGCGTCACTATCACTGCTAATTCCGCTTTCAGTGACGCCAATACCGATGAATCGTAACTGTGGAAGCTGTTTTGGTAGTTTCATGAATGCATCTCGACCGGAATCAGATCCAAGACTCCCGACACCTGACAGGTATTCGATCAAAGCCTTTGTCCGTGTTTTGATGCAATTTAGACGGTACCTTCGACTTGCAAGGTATTGGTGCTGACTTTACCATCGCGATCGATTGTATCCAGTTCGTAAGATCCTTTATTTGCCTCACATGCCTTCACAAAATCCGAGCCTCGTGGCTGCGCGATGACAACTTTACATTCAATGCGGCGGAAGAAAGGGACCAATACAGCGCGCTAGAAGTAAGAAACTCTATATACATACTCTATCTAATATAAAAGTGACGCACTATACCAAAAATCGGCCACTTCCGATGCAAATAGCGCGCGTATGTTCCTGGTCAAAAGTTGGTTCATGCAACGGGATGAACATACCTTATGCTTATAATGTGGTACAATTTATTTACACTATTTGCGGAATGTATCCATTCTAGTGTAGAGCACATTGTTTTGGTCGTCCTAATGCTATATGGTAGCTTCTCGAGCATGGAAGAGATCGCGAAGTGCTATTTTCCGCTCTTGCCAGATCTCAGTAGGCGGAACATTTGCTGGTAAGCTAAGGTCGTCCTCTTCTTGCTCCACAAGTGGTAATAGATGGCTTTCATGTAAAGTGATCGTTTCATCTTCGTTTATATTTGCCGGAATCGTCATGGAAGCTGCTTCAGTCATTGAGGCCTCATCGGCGCTGTTCGAAATTGCTGAAAGGAAATCCATATCGATTCCTCCAAACTTAAGACGCTCAATCAACTGATCTCGGTATGTAGCAACCATATCTCTGGTACAGGAAGGAGCATCGACCTTCTTTTGCGCCTGAAGATGATTCCAATGTGTGTCTTGAGTATCTTCCAGCTGCCAGTACGAAGCCAGTATGCGGAGCTTGTGTACTTCTTCGTCGCTGTAGAGACCAGTTTTGATCGCATTCTGAAGTAATTGAAAGCTTTGTCCGCGTTTCTGTACCATAAGCGGTCCATTTGAGCATAAAAGCTCCATAAGTGATGCCAAATCGGAAAAATTATCACTTAAATATCGGAAAAAGTCTTCGATCATTGGAAATTCCGCAATGAAATTCGATAAAAACACTTCTCGGGAAGAATGCATATACGCTGTCACATCTCCACGGAGTGCATTTGACTTTTGGCCAAAAAAGCGCTGATAATACGCCACACTAGAGTCACTAAGCATGCTAGATTTCGTCAAATTTGATGCTGAAATCCCTTGCAGTCGAAGATGCGGGTGTAAGGCGTTCCCAAGAATATAAAATGGATGCGGAAGTGCCGACCAAACTGCTTCGAGTGCTTCCTGGACTGCTGGAAACGCTTCTGCTGACTGGTAAAGTGTGCCAAAATGCATAATTACGTCGCCAAGTTTACCACGCGCTCCAGAAACGCCATCCATCACATGCACAAAACTGTCCAAGAACGATGCGACACTGATCCAGATATCGCTATTTACGGGCTCTTCACTTTCTTTCGCCTGCTCAACACTTAGAAGCGACGGAGAGTCTTTCAGCGCTGACTGAGCCAAAGTATTGAGGTACCTCCAGTTCAGCTCAGCACCTGAATTTGGCCGACTTTCTTCTTCGTTCGCTATCAGCTGATTTAGAAAAGACTTGACCTCTAGCTGCTCAAGGAACTTCAGGAATGGAAAGTGCAGCAAATCGTGGATATCGTATGTGAACACGATTCTCGGCCACCTATTCCGGAGAATGGAAGCAGCACGCACGAATTCTCGTCCACAAGGAAACAGAACGATCCCCATTCTGTAGTTTCCATCGCCAGTCTCAACGTCTTCAATTGCCGATTCTACCATTCGTGCAACCTCAAGCCCATGAAAAGCCTTCATCGATTTTTGCTCTTTCGTGGACTCTTTTGCAATTTTCTGTTGCACGTTCTTCTTGAAAGCTGCCAGTGTCAAATGAGTGTTTCCACATCGTACTACAAAATCGAGCTGAGGAATAGCTGTGTCTTGTGAGAAGATGCAATTGACTTCCATCAGCACAACTCGTGGGAGATTGTGAGAGGTGACGGTAAGTGAGTTCATATGTGATTCCAAGTCGGAATGAAACTTGACAGATTCAGAAAGCTCTTGATCTCGGACGACTGCATCGAGGATGTTTGTGCGAAGCTCCAGTGCTGATTGAGGTAATGTGATTCCGTAAGGAATACTTGGATCGCGAGGGTACATGCATGAAAACAAATCCACTGTGCTGGAGTGTTCGATCCATTCGAAGGGAAATCCATGATGAAACATAAAGCGCAAAGTGCACTGGTACAATTGTGTATACATGCTTTCTCCGTTTCCCACTAAAGATGGGTCTCCTGCGAGCTTTTGACGTTTGAAGGGAGTACCGCCAAGAAAACTTGTCACGTCTGAAGCGGTCGCATCGCCGATGCTGGATGCTGATGTGATACCTGAAGATCCAAGAGGTACATGAGAGTTTGCATGCATGTTGGCGAGCAAGGACGGATCTTTTGGAACGTGTGGACATTTAGATAGATGAGTTTGCATATTTGATTTTCTTCCCATGACAATCGTTGGCTCCATGGAGGCCTTGATATTCTCACTTGCGTTTTCATAGGCTACCTGACAGAAATTGCATCGAGCGAAATAGTAAGCGCTGTCTTTCCTACGCTCTAGTCGTGTAAAGTAATTCCACTCATCCAATGCCAATCTCGAGTTTCCACCATTGACAGAGATACCAAATTGATTTACGATACTATTGCTTTGGGAGCCCCCGTTTCCCGTCGTCATCAATGTCCCAGTAGCACTCGACAGTGGAGATGTCAAACCTCCGTACGCATTATTCCCTTGATTGACTGCATTGGATGTAGCAAATGTCCGAGCTGCAAATATATTTGGAATCAGACCATGCCGAAGGTGTACACGGCGCTCCATGGGTGGTAAATCACCTTTGAAATGTGGACACATTGATAAATGTTTTCTCATCTTTTCACGTCGTCCAACCATTTTCTCTGGAATCAGTTGAGGTTTCTTCTCTTCGGGAGCTTCCATATAAGCTTCATTGCAGTGTTTACAAATGGCGTAGAAGAAATTCGATTTCCCAATATATCTAAAGACAACCAAATTCAGTCACACAATTTCCCACATCAAATATTGTCACATTACCCTTCTTCCTGCAATCGAATAAAGTGATTCCATTCTTCCATCATACAATGTTTACTTCGTCCACCTTTAATATCAAACTCAGACATATCAAGAATTATCAAAGATCAATCCGCTTACGTGAATTCGATCCAGAGAATCGCTGTCTACTACGATTGAAGATCTTGCTTCCATCCTGAGCCTCTGGATGGTCATCTTCTTCCTTGATATCACTAGTGACACTATTTGACGACGATCTCAAGAATGTTTCTGATGCATTTTCACTCAGGCTCTTGGTAGGCTGTCCAGCTCTGGAGTCTTGTGTTGGAGACGAGTTCTCCATTCCTGAATTGGCGGTGATATCATCGTACGAAGCATCCGATTGCTGCTGCTGTTCCATACGATATTGAGCGCCGTATATTGGGCAGACCTTTAGATGCGCGCGCATTGCCGATCTTCGTCCTGTTAATGAGCTTGGATAACTGGGTAATTGCTTCTGCTCGTATCCACGGACACAATGCGTGCATACGACATACCAATATGAGGAATTCGGTACTCTTCCTTCTTGCGGGCGCTTTTCAAAATGATTCCATTCATCCATGGTACATCCACGCCCCATGAGAGTGTTGGTCGTCGTCAAAGGAAACTTCAAGATGTCCGATACGAAATGCAAGTTAAACGAAGCTTGTAGCGGAAGCCGTTATGTGGGATTAACTGACTCGTTAGATATCGACGCTATTGCACACCTTAACAATTGTAATCCGCGATGCCAGAGTTTGTTTTGTGGTGGAGCAAGCGCGAAGAAAAGCTTACCGTATCTGGTTAAATAAAAGCTGCGTGTACCGAATTACAATTGGTGTTTTATTGCGTGCATATAGCCAATCGCTGCACTTTTGTGAGAGCAGTATGGACACCTTCAGTAGCTCATTTCATGTGATTCCTTTGAATTCTTTTATGACCGCAAGGGACACGCGAATAAAGCATTTAGCGTATACTTATTCTTTGGTTGACGAGTTTTAGTAGGGAAGGAAGTTAAGCATTGAAGGTAGATTGAGAGATAGGAGATTAAATGACAATTAATTAATAAAGCGTGGAAAGGTGCTATTATGTACATATAATTGGTGCTCATCAGTGCATTTATAACCCCATTGTTGCACAATAAGGTCATTCTCATCAAGATAATTCAGAGCAGATCTTGGTATAGTTTATTGCGACATCATTTGAGCTCTAATGTTGTTGTGTGCCTTTCGTCGTTAATTTGAAAGTGAGCCAAATAAAATCGTTGGCTGACAGAGGTCTTCTTAGTGCACATTCATTGGTCAATATCCAGCTTTTCGTCTGAATCTGAGACGGCACCGACAAACATTCAGTCGATATGACTGAAACCTGCTGTAACGAGATACGTTAAAGGACATGTAATTAGCCACTTGAGCGATCAATATCGAATGTGTGCGTTTTCTATTTTATATCAGCATCACGGTAGAATAAGAGTCGCATAATTTAACGTAGTGATATGTGTGTTGTTGCGAGTATTGCTGCAGTAAACCGAAACTCTTGTTGCTTATCTAGCCTTGTACCCGGTTAACTGTGATATTCGAAATGCATTTGACTAAACGATCCGCGTACAATCGATCCTCTGATCGAAAAGGAATGAGAATTTTCGGAGGTGTAGCATTCGCAGTTGTAATTGAGGCTGGTTTCATTGCACCCATAGGGAATTGAAAAAGTATCTGAACACCTTTTGACTCCAATTCAGCATGATCCAATGCATCTACCTGATGTTTCCATACTAAACGGAACGTCAATCCTCCATTGAGAGTCATACCGGTGAGAAGATTGCCAGTATTCCATTCGATGTACATGCAGTGATGCGTAGTGACGACGAAAATTCGATTGGTGGGTAAAAGTACATGAGCTCTATAACTTTCTTCAGTCTCGAATCCAGTTCGCTTAGTATGCAGTAGTCGTTGCAAAATGCTGGCTACAAAGGACTCTTCAATGGAATATATCCGTAAGCGCTGGTCCGATCTCTGCATCATACGGGGTAATCGACTTCGAGTCGACCTAGCTTTCTTGTCAAAGACTGTAGCCGTTGCGGTGATGCCAGCGGTAGTTCGGGAAGCCAAGTCTAGAATTCCAGCTGTGGGCTTGACTGCGACTCCGATCAAGCCCTTTCCTAGACCTTCCACAAAACCACCCAAACCATTCGAGTAGGCTCCTAGAACTGGAGCTGTCAGCACCCCAGACACACCATCAAATATACCATGACCGAGTTGCTTCGTGCCGTACAACAGACCTGTTCCAACATGTGTTGCAACTTCTCGTCGAAGACGAGTGTTTCTTTCGGAGATGTAGTTATGGTCCAATGATAAAGAAGCGATTCCAGATGACAATGTCCCCGTAAATCGACTAGCTGCATTGAAAGTTCCATAGATGGAATTCTTGACAAGACTTGCAGTACCACGAGATAACCCGACTACAAAGTCTTGTGGGGACTTGACCATTCCAACAGCAGGCTCATAGAAGAAGTCCCTGACTCCTGTGCCCAAATTTGTGACTAATCCGATGGGATTGCCGAGAATATCCGCTGATCCGATCAGTGCGTACATCTGCAGTAGAGTCTGGAAGGAATAGTGTCGTTTGATGGTTGTAAGCATGAATTTCAAGCTTGAGAATGAATGGTCGATATGTAGAGCATTCAAATGCAACGCAGCCGCATCGATGTTCACCAGATTAGCCCGAAGAATTAAGAGAAGCACTGGGAGGACAACGATCGCTGCAGCTCTATTTTCGAGTACAGCAGTTGCAACTGTCCCTGTACCTAATGCATCAGTCAAGTTGTTTTGTTGAAAAGTGATTTGAACCTTGATCGGATGCAACTGCATTGACTCGATATACATTCGCCTATTTTGCTTATGTTGCACCAGTACCTTTTCTTTAAGCAAATCGCTGATCTCAGCCTCTTTTGATAGCTCAGATGTGATACTCGACAAACTCGAGGGTGCATTCATGGCTGGGTAGTGACGCTGGAGGACCTCGATCGTCTCCGTGACAATAGCGGCCAGCGATAGTAAGAGATAATCGTCTGCTTGTATCTGAGTCGGCTGAAACATGACAGCCATATACTTTATATAATCCACTTCTTCACCGTAGGAGAGCTTCAAAAGCGAAAAATGGAAATGTGGGGCTTCTTTTTCTGCCTTCCTGTTCGATCGGGATGACGCCGATGCATCCTGAGAAGTATTTGAAAGCATTTGCTGAGATGATTGAGAGTGATACGACGTCGACGAATCCGTGGGTAGTGGAGTGAGAAGCACCGGCAGGACAGCATTCTCGAGCTGGTTATCTAGCTGAACGAACGCTATTTTGATTTCAAGCTGATCATTATCATCAAAATGACGAGTGAAATGGAGACTTAGCTTCTCCATTGTTGCCAGCAAGACCTCCTCGGGCTTTGAGCTGATGAACGAGATTGTCGTGTTTGGAATGTGTAATTGTATGGTGAATTGTGATAGTAATGAAAGCATCGAAAAAGCAGTCGAACTCCCTGAGCCCTCTTCTTTAGGTTGTAAAAAATGAGTAGCGAGTGGGGAAAGTCGAGCTATTTGCTTCCCAGTGAGCTGTTCGTATTCCAAATGCGTGTTGTGAATATGAATAGTTTTTGTCACGCTATTCAAGTACCAATAAACATATACAATCGTGGGAGCTTGATTTGGGCCTCGAGGCGGCAACGTGAAGCTATGTGTTTGATTTGGCTGATCGATCGCAATTTCAAGCTGTAATTCTGACATAGGCATTGCCGAGAAAGATAAAAGAATCTTTCGTTCAAGCGGATGCAGAAAATATGCTTCATCCCATCCAAAACACAAGCTTTCGCCTGATGCTAGAATCTGACGAACACCTCGATTATATTCGAGTAATGTCCTTCCGTCCTCGGTAGCTGGGGTGAGGTCACCAGTTCCGCCAGCAAAGCTCTGTTTTATATATAGTGTCACGTCATTCACGGAATTGATGATTCGATACAAGGGATAATGATCGGTTTCTTCGCTAGTCAAAAGGACGAATATCTGACCTGAGTCTCCCGCACGCACTTCGACACGAATCACATAGACCGTGTCCGAACCGAGACTCGTGAGTTTGATTGCGGCCTCTCCAATGTCGTGCAGAGAGAATTTACCGCTCCATCGCCACGTTTCAGGAGAATTACCCGCAGAGAGTTTCAAAAGACGAACACAAAAGTCTGTTGGAATAGAGTTTGAGATCCAGTGGAATGGTGTGCAAGCATGACAAGAAATGAGTGTTCCCGTACAAGCCGCCTGGTTCGTTTTGTCTGTAAGACTAAAAAAGCTGGGAGCATCTTGTCGGCCACTTCGAATTCCTTGTGAAGAACAGCACAATAGTTCGTGATCGGTGTGGTTTGCAAAAATATATCGCTCATAAAAAGTGACATTTGTCATGCCCCAAGTATCGACTTGATTGAGTCGGACGGTGAGATCCTTCCATTGTTGATTGCTTTCATCAAGTACTCTCAAGCTCTTGGAGGAGCCTCCGAGTGCAGCCTCCAAGTTGAGCTGTGTATGAACGGCATGAGAAGAGCGATTGCTATTTTCCAATCCCACATTGATAAGATTTGTCGACGACACGTAGTATGCGTCTTGGCTCGTATTGAGAGCATCTGGGTCGGGAAGGAGATGATCTCCCGCTAATGTAGTATTTTGAGCTTCAGCTTTACGAGTCGAGCCACTTATACTCAATCTTTTTGCCGTCGAGCGAGTGGAGACTTGCGAATTGTTGAAGGAATTCAACTTCGCATGCAAGAATTCCAATCGTGGAGCGTCAATAAACTTGATACTTTCATGGTGATCCGTATGATCGACAGTCTTCAACTTGGTTGTGGGCTTGTTCTGTAGCCCAAAAGTGGATGTCGCTAGATTGAACATTGATTTGACTGCTACTCCCACCACAGCTTGCGGAGATTTCATCCGATTCAAATCACACGGTTCAAAGTGAAGCGGAAGAGCTAAAGTCTCATTACGTATCACAAACTTGGGCTGAATTATCACTTTTTGCGTTGTTGTAGAAGCAGGAGCCCGGCTCGGTTGAATCACATTCAGGGTGGCTATACGCATGTGGAAATCCTGCATGGTGCAGAGCGTTTGCTTGTATTGAATTTTGGGTGCTGTGGTCGCGGTAGGCGACGATACTCGAGTCGACAATCCCGAAGGTTGCTGCTTATCATGCGGAGTATTTTGTAGCAGCGACATAGGTGATGATAGAAAATTCGCAGCAGCTGTGAATGCGGAGGAGGTATTTGGAAGGTCTTGTGCGGTATAAAGTAGAAATAGCTTGCTCCAATTGTATCCTGTGATAGAAATTGAGCAGAAGGTTTCTTCAGTGAGCGACGCATCTGTCAAATTGAGCTTTCCATGTGGTTCTACTTTCTCGGAGGAGACGAGATGAAAGCATCCTCGATCTTGTCCAGTTGATGCTTTCAATTTCTTGTAGACAAATACCATAAAGTAGATAGTCACTGGGCACATATTTTCGAAACTCAGTGGGGGCTGAAGCCGGACGGAAGTAAACTGACCATTACAGCCCGGAGACAGCGCGGAATATGTCTGGGTAATATACTTGAGGTAACATCCATTAGCTTTGCAGCTCTGGCTCAAATGAAGGGGTTTCGAGCCATCCAAAATCCTCTGACATTGACAAGTATAGTCGGACAACATCAAAGGGGACGTGATGCTGCTTTCGAGTACCGTCTTTGATTTAGTGCTCAAAATAATCTCGTTACTCCAGCGATATTTCTCCGTGTCTGAATTTGAACCGCTATAAGGACGTGCTACAAGCCGGATAGCGTCAGAAGTACTGGTGAATACGGTGAGAGGAATTCCGCGAAATCCATGGGGTTCTATAATTCCGAATTCGAGCACCGGGTTTGCTCGATCGACAATGACTCCACAAGACAAAGGAGTGTCATTATCGTTATACACTCGGACAGTCGAAGAAATGATGATATTTCGGTATCCCAGAGCCGTTGAGATCTCGAGAAGCATTTGTACAGGCTTAATATGGGCTTTGCTGATCGGATCATCTCCGCTTTGAGACGACCTCGTTGTCTGATGATTTGTAGGCCGCAAGGTATAAACATAGTTTCCTACACTTTGTACATTGATATTTCTCACAGGAAGCCAGGCTTCGTCTTCGCCGAGGCTAAAAGTAAATGTGTGATCACGTGTTTTGGTTGGAGAGATGGCAGTTGGAAGCTTGAGTGGAACTTTCCTTCCAAGTTGGAGCACTTCATTTGATAGAGATGAGTGCCTATTTTCTCTTTCGTAACTGAGTACTCGTGACCTACCCGAATTTCCATCCTGATTAGCGTTGCCGTCGAGAGAAAATGTGATCGGGATTCCGCAATCATTTCCCAAGTAGAATCCAGAGGATATAACACTAGCGGTTGATATGTGACTTTCTACTATTTGTTGAGTTAACGCGAGATGCTGAGCGCTTTGCTTGAACTGTTGCATCTCTTTAGATATTCTGCACATAGTATCGAGCAGAAAAGGAGAAAAATTGATATTCAGTGGATGCAAGTCACCCCCATTGAAGCTGATGGTTATGGCGATTATTCCTGCTTGTGAATTCAAGTCTGCAATTTCGTTCCGGTCATTTATGGTTATCTGTAGAGTCAAAGTAAACATCCAAGGTTCTAGAATAGGCTCCCATGCTCCTAGAACGGAGTTGAATCCCCAGAAACTACATCCTTCTTCTTCTTCCAATTCGTGAAATCCTTCCTGAGCATCGATGAAATAAATGAAGATGCTGATGATAGTCGCAGCCGAAGTATTTTTCGATGGCTTGGTTTCTCCTGATGAGCCTCTGTCATCTTCTTTTCCATTTTCCGTAGATAAACGAGAAAGAGTATCACTATCTTGGTGCATGCATTCCAATACCATATTGATCTTGCTAAAGTAACATCGAACCATCGGTAAGAAGTACTCTCCGATATCGCGGACGTAGGAACAGCTTATATCCTCGACTGAAATATTCAAGGACAATGTTGGTGGGGCTAAATGTTTCAGATGACTAAGTAGCATTGCATGGTGTTTCTTATACTCTGTTTCGAAGACACTGGCTGCGAGTAGTAGCATTAGCAAGTCAAGATGACAAATAATGATATTGATGTTTGTGAGTGCAACCGAGATTTTCCATTGTGGTCCAGGATTGGTTTGGTTTGATACATCCACATCAAGAGTAATGTCTTGGCACAATAGGCGAGCATTATCGCGTGATGCATCATCTAAGGTACCTTCAGACGGAAGAAGGCTTATATCGTCATGTCTCTCTTGTGGAGGCCAATGTCTTGAAACCTCCATCGACACTTTTCTTCCAAATATCTGTATATTGCTACAAGAAGTCGTTGAGGTGCAAAAGCGCACTATGAAGCATCCCGAAGCAATCAAGAGAAGAGACTGGCCATCTTCTTCCTCACTTTCATTATCGAGACCCTCTCGTGTATCAGATTGGTCATCTCTATCGTCTGAGTCACCTCCATTCGGAAATGCTCGAGCTTGTGACTTGATGTGTCTCGACAAAAGGATGTGCATGATTCCTGTTGTCAATGTGAAGTTGACAGGACTCTTTGGGATGATTTCACGAAATAAAAATTCTGTATGATAAAAGACCGGTAAAGAAGCTCCGATGAGGCGAACAATCATCGGGGTGATCGCAACGGCACTGATATGGGTCTTAATTTCTAGAGATGGAGTGCATTCGGCGCTGGTGGACATTAGTGTGTTCAGCGTTATACTGAGTGCATCAAATATGGTTTCGGACTCCGATTTGGCCACGAAAATATCGGCACATAGCAAAAATGGCATTTCCTTATCGTCTTGTGAGCAACGCATTTTTCTCAGCATTATCTCCAATCCATCACGATCCATTTCATCCGAAAGGGACTCTAGTAGCCATATTTGAGAATTGCTGCAAGTAATCTGATATTCCTGACGAAATGTCGAGTAACCACACAGCTTCATTCTGACGTCTGCGAAATCGAATTCACTGATAACGCGGCGAGGTACATCAACTATACACGCTTCTTCTGAATGTCTAGTAAGGGGCTCTAGTAGCCTGAAGCAGATATCGCCGACCATAAATTCAACATTGTGAATTAAAGCCTCATCATTGTGTGACACCTCGGCTCGAACACAGCTCGAAACGGAGAAGTTCTCTTCGATCAAGCATACAAATAATTGGATTTGCTCATCATCGAGGCATATCACGACAGGTTCGGCCTCGTGGTGATCAATGACTTCATTTGTCTCTTCCAATGAAGTTTTGCTGTGTAGCGTAGAATCTATTTCGGGTGAGCTCAAAGACACGCGGGTTTGCAACCATTGCACTTGTTTGCATTTCTGCTGAAGCTCGGATAGTACTCCAGCATTTATATCGTCCTCTTCGTCAAATGAAATATGAACGTATACACTTGGAAGCTTGAGAAGTCGATTTTCTTCTACATCAGTCTGTGTAGTGACTCTAGTCCTTTCAGTAGCTTCGTCAAGAGAAGCGACGGCATCGGTATGCGGTCGATTGATGAATGGCACGTAAGTGGATACATCTATATCACTCAGATCTATGCGATATTGCTGAGTAGGTTTTATGGTGCGAGTCTCGTGACTAGATAAGCGAGCATGAGCCGCTTTGATATGCAATTTCTCTGGTTTACTTTCCTTTTCCACGGTATTAGATAAAGCCCCACGTGGAAACTCCACCTTGATTTGTTGTATCGATAGCCCGATTCCCATATTGTTTTCCCCATTATGGCTTTGAGAAGACTGTGATCCTGTTGCGACATAGAAACTAGAAAACTGATCCTGCAAATGATCAAAAAGCGCACAAATGTGCCCATGAATGTAATGTATTCCCAAGTTCGATGCACTCAAATTGATATGGTTTTTAGGATCGATAGCTGTGCCGATAGGATTATCAGATATATGCAAGTCTGTTTTTGCTGCTACTTTGTCAATTCGGAGCAATGCGTAAGTCTCGTGGTCATTTGACACGCGTGTAGTTAGTGCATCTGGCTGTATGATACCGAATGCTTGTTTTTGCTTGTCAATGACGTGGTAGTACGACTCTAGAATGAGGGAATTGTCGATATTGATTTCCGCAGTTACAGAATCCACCAAGCCACTCGTAACGAGGCCACGTAGGTCACATGCAGATATTCTGAAAGATAATCTGCGCTGAGTATCGTCCGCTGATTGCAGAATGAGCAGATAGTTTGCAATGTCAATGTTCATGACAATTTTTCTCAAGGGATATTCGCACGAATTCGACTGAATCGAGAACCCCGAGCCTATGCTGTTGATATTCGCAACGTCTTTTGCGCCGTCAAATTGAGATCGATAAGATCGAAAAAGCTCAAATATCAGTCTATGATCCCAGTGAACGATGACGCGATTTACTCGTAAAATAATTTTCAGCGGATCAAGCGTAGCGTTCACTAAAATGGAATTTTGTTGTACCTCAAGCAGCACTGATGTTGTCTCTAGTGAATTGGTATCCGGTGCTTGATCCATCCCTCCCTCTCGATCCTCATTTTCCTTGGCTTGTGAAGTCATCATAAATTCCCGAACTAATGATGGTTGACACTTGGTCCTTTTGCCCACTTGATCGACCTGGCTCGACAACGCTTCTGCCACGACTTGCTTACATATTAGAAAGTGTTCAAATTCCAAAAGAATGGAGTTGGGTGGTGAAGTCCCTTTGATTTCCAAATTAATTTGTTGGAGCTGAAATAGCAAATTCACTATCTCAGCGTTCTGAGAAACAGAGACGCCTTCCAGGACCACATAAATATCCGGAATAATCATTTTGATACAAATGCTCTCATCAGCTGTTTCATTTGTCCTTGTGGCTAAAGGTTGTTGATCGTGTGCTCCGATACCTGAAGAAATTGCACGATCCTTTTTCAGCGAAAATTCGCTTGGCGAATGCGACTCAGATTCAAAAGAACGATTAGAATCCTTCCAGGAGTTGGAGGCTTGCAGTACCTGGTAGTACTGCTCTCTCGATAGTGCTAGAAAAAGCGGTGGTAGAGTACATGTGAAGTAGTATTTGAGTGACCGATCAATTTGTCGTATAACAGCCATCTCCAGTAGGAATTTTGTTTTCTTCAATACAACTGATCTGCTTCGCTTTTCAAGCGCCAATATCCTGCTGGTGACTGAACATAAATCGTTGTCCTTGTCTTCTAATTGTAATGTGGGCTTCGAAGGTGACATTGCCGTTTGAAGAGAGCTTATAAAAAACATTTGCACAGTCTTGATTGAAAATACGAAATTGTCGGTAATGGCTTTATTGAATAAGTGTAAATCGTGAAAGCACAATTCGACAATGGGAGAAACCATGTTGCTGAGCACCAGAATCTCAATTCTGGAGAGATTAACACTAAATTCGAGTCTTCTCACGTTGTTATTATCTGTGACCGTGAGCGCTAGGGCTTCATGCTGTGCGGGTTGCGCCTTGATAATGGTATTCTTCATCCAGGATGATGATGAATTGAGAGCTTCACTAGCGTTTTCTTTTAAAATTGGTACTGCTTGCTTCACATGAGCTGAAAAGTAGCTTTCTAGCCTTCGAATGACGTTCATGTTGTATATCATACGAAATGGCAGCATTGAGCAACTTAGAATGAGTTTGGATTGAGAGGAGTCGATGGCCAATCTGAAGAGAACTTTTGCCTCCTTTTCATCGTCCACGGGAAGTGCATACATCAGTGGTTGAACCACACGAGACGTATTCTGGAGTATATTAGCTTGAATAGTTTGAGACCTGGGAATATATTCAATAATCTGCGATCTCTGAATATTGAACGATACGCGATAGGCATCTCTCCGCTGGAGATGAGCTAAGACCAATTGATTGACTTCGACACGGATAAACTCTCGGGTATTGTTTGCAAGTGTTGGGGATCTCTGATCCACAACAGAGACTAGAGAAAGTGTCATGCTCGAAACGGCCGCATCCATAGTAAACAATAGGTCTTCACGCTTCGCAATCATGCTTGGTTCCTTGCTGCTTGTGCGTATCATTTGCTCAGCTACAGAAGTGTATATATCAATACGTCGACTCAAATCCAGTTGAGGCTTGTGATCGCTGTCTGAATCAATGTTTTCTTTCCTGCTATCTGCTTTAACATGACCCTTCCATTTCGATCTCCAATTGGAAATCTTCTTTCCAGAATTTTGACGAGAGTCTTCCAATTTAAACTCTTCTCTCGCACATAAACGAAAGAAAACTATTGTATCGACATCGAGTTCGTCCTCGAGAACAAATAGTTGATTACGTATGGACATGATGGACTCGGGCACAGACTTTCCCATTGCAGTCCGAAGCATTTGTTTTTGCAAAATGATATACTCTTTCCGAGCAAACCAAAGCTTTATGAACAACTTCCATGTACATTTTCGAGGATTTAGGCCTGTGGCAGACGCATTGCTTAAATCAAAACCAATTTTGCTTTTCGAATGGGACGGTAACGAGTAAAACACACCGACACCAAAAAAAGCGTACTGCCACCACGATTTCGCATGACCTTTGATGCACCTTTTTGGTCGCTTACGACGAATATGGACTCTTTTTAAGAAATTCTCATGAGCTGATACGAAATTGACCAGACATACCAGATCGTTGCACTGAGAAGGACTAAGCGAAGCTCGAATCGAATCAATCTCAGTTGAAAACTGGAACCGAGGTATTGAAAAGCAAGTGGTTTCGTCATGATTGATTGTAAGTTTGATGGTAAGATGAATTGGGTGGATTACATGATGTCCGTTATAGCGGTCCGAAATTGAAATCGGCGATGCCAGCTCGGCGCTCCTGGTTGCAAGAAGGTCTGGTACGGACATTCCAGTTATACAGTAGATAGATCCATTTTTCACTTCTAAACATTTGTGCAAGAATGGCGTGTGTGATTGCGCTCTATCAACAAATGTAACGTGGCCATTGGCATTTGTTGTTTGCACAACGATGCTTTCGACAACACATCCAAAGGCCATAGCGCCAGATGAAATAGCTCCATTGATGTCTTCAAATCGAAAATGAATATTTCGGAGTTCAAGACTAACATTATCTATGACATTGTGGATGATCTTATCGCGGAATCCCCAATTAGCTGTTGTATCAGTCGTACTACTGTGCACAGCTTCATTGATACCAAGCTCAGCACTGGCATCATCATTTTTAGTCTTCTCTAAAATCTCACGTACGCGAACTTCCTGTTGCTTTGCCCAACGCCGACGGGTTTCATACTTTTCCGAAATTTCTTGTTGTTTTTCAGATGAAGAAGATTCTCCACCATGAGAAGGCTCTGCCAAAATAAATATATCGTCCATGACGATTTTCACAGCACTCTCTCTCAATCGTTTCCATGGAACCTTGATCTTCAGGCTCCCGACCGATGCTTGTATAATTTGCATAGGGAATTGCAGTTTATTCAAAGCACGCACATTCAGTCTTAGATCATGAAACTCGACTTTACCGCTGAAAATTCCAATCTTCATATTGTCTATATCGATTCCTTCAATCCATTCAGACACGTACTCTGCTAGCACCGCCTCTATCAACTTCTCGAACATATTGGACTGCGAATTTGCTTGTAGCTGTGTACTTTTATGTATTTGGCAGAAGCACAACTTATAACGACTAATGTCCCTTCAAGATCGATCAGTGCGATGGTGAAAATTCTCCGAACCTTGTCTATGTACGCTATCGCAATTGAAGCCAAGCATGCGGTTTACAGGAGGAGTATGGAAGAACGCAAGTTGAAGAGAAATTGGCGAAAATCAAGGTCGGCAGTGGCATTATACGTACGTAAGCCGAAAGGACCTGCGCACGCGATCATTTATGTAAGAGAGGCCGCATATTTTAAGGTGGAAGCGTGGTGAATAGTACAGAAGCGCTCAAAAGGTATCAAAAAGATGCGCCTTGCTCAACACTTGGCAACTGTATATCTTGGAAGCAACAGAATCATTTCCGTCACACTTTTTGTACATCTTGGTTAGTGGATAAGTGAATCAAAGGCCGTATATAAGAGGGTGCTACTTGGCTTACTTTAACTTCATCAAGCCTTCCATCAAGTGCTCTGCAATTCACTGACTGATGATGAGATCTTCAGGGTCGACGTCAAATCCGTCAAGTGTCATTTTTCAGTGAATAACCAAGACTCCTCGACTTGATCAAGACTCAATACACCAATGCCGGCCAACCTCTTTGCCAACTACATTTTCAAAAAGTAAAAGTCTGATGAGTTAGCAGGAATTCGAGGGGATCATTTTTACGCATTCCTACCGCAAAAGTTGGAAATTTATCAGCTTCAACCGCACGATACGAGTCGTTTGGTAAAGATGAATCATCCACCAAACCTTCGAATCCCACAATCCGTTCTGGTAGCGCCACACCATTACGAAAGCCAACAAGAGTGGGTAAAACTCGAACATTCAATCTCTCGACAAAGAACGGTGCTTTTTCGGCGTCAATCTTCAAGAATTTACATTCTACATATTGTGGCGACAATTGCAGAAGATGCTTGTCCATGATTTCGCACCTCTCGAACTCTTTGTGGTAGAAATGAACGACTACAAGCTCACTAGAAGTGACATTGGGAAGAAATTCGTCTTGAGAAATTTCCTGGTATTCTCCGTGGCCCTTTGATAATAGCTGTTGTTTCCGAGTGTGTTCAGCCTTAAGTTGCTCAATTCTTCTTTCTTTAAGTTGTCGTAACTCCCTATCATCCTCATCCAAAAAATCCTGTTCGTCTTCTGACCTTGCCTTGATCACTTCCGTTGCAGTCGGCTGTATCGCAATTTCTTTAGTATTTATCAAAGAATTCTGATGCTCTGTGGATTTATCTGTATCACAGCTGTGGATATCTTGTAGCTCCTCCATTGCTTTTTGTACACGACTGGAAGCTTCCACATGAGCCTCAGTGCTGAACAAGCCGCCTCCGAACTTTGACGCCATTGTAATTCTGACTGAAATTTTTGTTTCTCCGTACTGAATGATTCATGTTAAGAGCAACAATGGATACCCATATTAAACCAATTAGATCGTGGATACGTCGTCGAGTGTGATTTTAGGCCACTCACAATCTTAAGCACGCACAAATATCATGAGAAGCACAGTGTTTTATCTTATACAAACTCGCTGATCGCGGCTCTTTGCATGTGCCTTACTGGTGGTGTAGATTTCTAAATCGTGATTACAACGTTGCATTGAGTAAAAGCTAGCTGTAGGTCTAAGATTTATAATATCAGTATGGCTTCAAGATCCTCATTTTCCTCCTCTTTTGATCGTTTTTAAAGCTGGAGCAAACCGCTTTGGGCTAGAAAATATCATCAGGCATCCCCGCAAGTTCTCACCGATGCAACAGCGCTTGTGAATAAGAACAACGCCGCCGTAGATAACAACATT
>CACSLJ010000209.1:0-44953 GCA_902706625.1 Albugo laibachii | reverse complement strand
AGAAGCAGATGAGACGGTGCGAGCGTTTGCGACGAAGGTGTCGGAGCTTATGGTCACCCATGGCATCGAAAAGATCGACAACGCAGATCAAACTGGCGTCTTCTTCGAGTACGTGCTGAAGGTGACCGTGAATGACAAGGGTCAGAAGACCGTGCGGGTGACGAGTGGTGGCAAAGGCAAGGAGCGATTGACTGCAATGCTTCTTGGGGATAGTGAAGGCACCAAGTATCTACCTTTCATCGTTGTCCACACTACGAAGTCCAAGAGAGTCGAGCAAGCAGTAGAGAACGACAGCCATCGACACGGGTTCGGAAAATCAATGTGAAAGTAGTTCAAGCCTATACAAGACGATACGGGACTACAGGTATACGGGAACAGAACGGCATGGTGAAACTCACGATTGTTGCTCGCGTTTCTAAACTACCACTTCAGCTCTCGCGACGAGAATGACACCCCAGTTCTTCTTCTGTGGGAGGATTTCTCGGTTCATTACACCACAGAAGTCACGGAGCTGGCAACAACCCTGCGCGTGATCTTAGAACGCGTTTCCCTCAAGTTCACCTATGTCTGCCAGCCAGCAGATATTTCGTGGAACCAGCCATTCAAGAGCCGTCTACGAAGAGCATGGGTCGACCAAATCACTGATTCAGTCGAGTCCGACTCGAGAACGTACGTTTACAAGCCACCATCAAGAGAGTGAGTCATCGATTGGGTAGCTGAGGCATGGAGTGGATTGTCGAAAGAGACGATTCAAAGCGGGTTTGTGCGTGCCAAATTTCTCGTCGAAGGGAGGTGACTTGTTACCGAAAAGCTAGATTCAGATAATGTAGCAGAAAATCTTGAAAGTTTGTGTCTATGAGACACAAACTTTAGTGATCTTGAGTCGGGCGATGATCTATCATGTGATGAAGCAAGTAAAGCGGACAGCAACGGCACGAAAGACTCTGAAGGAGCAGGTGTGAATGTAGAAATGAGCGAGTGTTACATGTAGGGGAAGTTTCTTATAAAAATCAGGGAACAGTAACCTACCTAATCACACCTATCATCACAAGGTCGTTGTTGTCGGAATTTATTTAACCTTACCCAAGTGAGGACTCACTGTCAATTGATCGAGTTAGCCTACAGACTTGGAGTGTGGGGATCTAGTGTCTATAAATGCTTGCAACTTGGTCGTGGCTTCCACAACCAAACTTTCGTATCGATCTGACTCGATGATATTTTAAACATTTCTCCAATCAGTGCAGACCAGTTTATATTACGGTAATTTATTACAATAATGTAAAATACGTTGTGAAATCTCAATGGGTTCGAGGACTGTGGGGGCGACAAGTGACAAATAGTATACGGTATATGAAAACTTATCAATTCACTTCTAGGTGCTCAAAAAATTAATTGCCATACCAAAGCAAGTCCGACCTCCGACCCATCGGACTGTTTAAAACAAAATGATACACAGCTGGTACACAACTGGTACACAGTACCACAGTTGTACTCGTTTATCGTCGGAGAGACCAATGAGCGCTATACTGTACGAATCCCCCCTCGATACCGCCGATACTGATCTCATTTGTGTAGTTAGCGGCCTCGAGAACATGTATCTTCATCCGATTTGACAGTAACGATCACGTTGTGGGACTTCGATCCAACGTGGGCGCTATCAACGGAGCCATCCGCGCTGAAGAAGGAAGTACACAACATGCGTGAACCAATCTTGATTCAAGATCACGTAGAACAGCAGAACAATGGTCTTGCAGCATATCGTAGAAGAAGGTCTAAAAAACAAAACACTGTCATTTTTTATCTAGCCCCTCCCCAACCCCCCCCCTGCTCGTGTTGCTAAAAATATAAACTCAAGATCAGAATTATCAGACTAGATGAAACCTCAGTAAAGCATTTACAGCAGTAGCTCTTGCTCGCTTGGTGTTCCCAGGTAGCAGATCATCCAAGCCCATGGAATCGTCGGACGTTGGTCAGATATGTGAATGATACGTGTTACACTTGATGTTTGTACAGGAATACACATATTTGAGCTAAACCTCCGACCTTGTGTCTCCGACCCACAGGTACTCAGGACTCACCTAGCCCTAACCATTATAATTGGATGAAATAAATCTAGGTATTAACGTGATTGGATATATATGCATTTGCATGGCTTTAATTGGCTCAAACCGATTTTACAAGAAGCAAGTGTAGATCGGACAAACGATGATATTCTACCATATCATAGTGTGGGTCGAGATGTAGCAGAAAGTGAACGAACGTGTCACCATTTGGACTCCCATAGAGCAGAGAAGCGAACAAATTAGCATGACACATAGGTCTTCCTATGATGTGCACTGAGGTATCACGACAGAACACACTTTGCTAACAGTCTAATATAATCGCTGACTACTCTTTTAGAGAAGAAATCATATTCACAATTATACATTTCTACTTGGTTGATCCGAGATCCAAGCTCGTTAAGTAGCGTCGCATCTAATGTGTGCGGTTGGGTGATGTGCAGCACAGATTTAACATTGCTTGTGCATGACGAGCTGCGATAGGTGAGTATGCGAGGAATGCTCCAGACACACTTTCTAGACGGATTCAAATTACTCAAAGCCTTACGTCGCGACCGTCGACCAGACCATGTCGTCTTACATGGGGACTCCAACGATCAAGGTGTCACCGATTTGTTCTCGAACAAAAGGCCCGGCAAGAATGAGGTCATAGCGATCGTGACAGTGAACCTGGACGGCGCAGAAACCTCTCAATTGTTTTCGTTTAGTCTAGAGATGACAGCCACGGTAACTTGTCACGAATAGAAAAGCTAAAAATAAGCAATGAAGATTGCAGTCGGATATGGTCGACAACCCGTGCAAAAAAGAGAAGGATGTCACACTACACATCTCAATAACAATGATATTTTATGCCCACTTCCTGAGTGAATCAACCATAAGAAAGTCTTTGTAGACTTCAAGCCATTTATCTTATCAAGTATACTTTGTACCCTCTTTTCATCGGATGAGTAGACTTCCCTAATGTCGAATAGTACGATCTTACTCAGGTCTCTCCCACGATCTCTGGTAACTGAGAACACCAGCAATCGGGTCGTTCTAGAATATGTTGCGTTGTCTATCTCTTCCATTGGAGATTTGATATGATACGTATTTATATGTTGCGTCAGACGCCAGACAGTACGACTTTCAACGCAACAGCTATGTTTTTCACGAATGCTAGTCTGAATTGCTTCTTCCTTCAGAGCGGGGCATTAGCTCGCGTGGCCCAATGGATACGGCGCCGCCCTCCTAAGGCGGAGATTGCGGGTTCAAGTCCCGCCGTGAGTATGTATTACATCCCACACAAATTTTACTAATAAATAAAATTCATTCAAATATCTGATCCAAAATGCCTAATGCTTGCAATACGATCCAAAGTACCCCAATTACCACCGAGAAAAACGCCGATACAATATTGACAACAAGCTCTAGGACGACTGATTTCCCAGTGATTCTCGCGGTACATTCTCCATAAATAGCTGCAAAAAACGCCATTGTCAGTATGGATGCAATACAAAAAGCGCCCAAATAAGCTGATGAAGTGATTGGATTCCGTAATGACACTGCAGGTAGCACGCCAAGAGCTCCTCCAGGTCCAGCGATTCCATGACAAATTCCAACACAAAGAGCTGTTAACTTTTGACTTAACGGATGTTCCAATCGATCCTTAACAGTTACATTCTCGTTACCAGTCTCCTCCATAACGTAACTATCCGTAATCTCTTTCGATAACTTTGCATTTGGGGTACTCTCATTTCCAGAGAGAACTTCGGAATCGGACGCCTCGTTATCGGTCACGAAATAAATCGAAGATGCACACGATCCCTGCCCTTCAACGGAATCCGTCTTCAGCAGAGAGCTTGAGGCGCTTTTTGGTTTGCGTTTTTGAATGGATTGATAAATCGAATATAACCCCAAAAGTATCATAAGTACGCCAATACCGTAGTTCACATAACCATTGATCCGACTGAAATCGATCGAGCGATCGGCTACAATAATGATAATCGCCATGATAACGAGACCGGTAGAGTGTCCACATCCCCATCGAATGCCAAGCCAAAAGGATCGCCAGGAAGAGGTGGATGTCATTGCCGCCAGTGCGCTCAAATGATCAGGTCCTAGTTGTGTACAACATACATTAGTGATTGTAAAAGCGTCGACAAAATGGTGATGTGTCGGTTTTTACCGGTAATCACATGGAGAAAGCCTAGCAAGAGACCTGTTCCAATCACTTTGAACAAGGATGCATTCGCTAATGCTGCATGACTATGGTCCGCATGAGTCATTCAGACCTTTCAATTTTCGTCAGGTGCGCGGTACAACACTTTTGTGAGTGCGCTGCAACAGTTCGATCTCAATGGACAACAGTAATTGGTGCAAAAAGCAGTCTCATTTTCGAGTAGCGCACATAACTATCCCTTATCCTCGAATTATGTAAGTACACAAAATGTGTAGCGTACACAATTTAGCATTATGAACGCTCAAAATGTTTAATTGGCAGCCGCAAGCGTCTGGATTTTCGCGACGATTGCGTCTCCCATTTGCTTTGTGCCGACTGTAGCGTCCACATTCGATGTCAAATCACATGTTCGCAATCCGTCTTTCAGCACACTTTCCACCGCACTCTCAATCAAACGAGCTTCCTGTTCCAGCTGGAAAGAGTAGCGCAATAAAAGCGCTGCCGATAGAATTTGAGCGATGGGATTTGCGATTCCTCGATCACTGATATCTGGTGCAGATCCTCCAATTGGCTCAAACAAATGAATTCGATCGCCCAAACTGGCCGAAGGCATAAGTCCCAATGAACCGGGTAATACCGATGCAGCATCGGACAGAATATCGCCAAACATATTTCCAGTAGCGATAACATCGAATTGCGATGGGATTTGGATCAATTGCATGACCGCATTGTCCACATACATAAAGTCGAGCTGTACTTGCGGGTACGATGGACTCAAGTCTTTGGCCACTTTGCGCCATAAGCGACTGCAATCCAATACATTGGCTTTGTCCACGACGGTTAATTTTTTGGACCGCTAATAACCGGTTCATTAGATAGGATACCTTAATAGTAGACGGTACGTACATTCATTGCTGTTTCAAATGCGAATTTCAGCGGAATTGTGATCTCTTCTTCAGTGTATCGCATGACATCTGTGGCGACAGTACCGTTGGTTACATGCTCACCAAAATAGATTCCGGAGACGAGTTCACGGATGATGACCATATCGACGCCTTTCTCGATGATGCTTGGTTTCAATGGAGATAGATCCGGCAGCATGGAATAGATTTTGGCTATGAAGAGGAATGAGATGAAGACGATCGATAGAGGAAGAGCGTACCCGGTCGAATGTTTACAGCCAAATTGAATTTCTTTCGGAGACCCAAAAGACAAATTTTCTCGGCATCTTTCCACTGCAGAAATTTATAAGTGGATAATTATTGAATTTTGAAGGGAAATGAGGGATATACTTTTGGATGTTCTTGCTCATTGGGAGGACCGCCGACAGAGCCGAAGAGGACCGCATCAGATCGTTCGATGAGATCGATGGTTTCGGTGGGGAGATGCGATTGATATTTATCGTATGCTGCGCCACCACAAAGACCGGTTTCGAGATGGAATTCATGATTGAAAATTTTTGCAATTGTTTGAAGCACTTTGGTGGCTTCCGCGCAGACATCTGGACCGATTCCGTCGCCGGGCAATACCGCGATTTTGTAAACGTTCGTCATTGATTGAATGGAGCGTACGTAGTGAAGTATTAGCCAATGAGAGTATCCTTGTCGTCTACTACAAAACGCTTATAAAGGGTCAGGTTTCAACCAATCAAAACATTACAAGGGTAATTAGTATTGCATGCATTACATCCAATCATAGTCGTAGTCATATAATTCAATCCGAATCGATGTATTCTAGCATATTTAGCCAATCATATATTCGTATAGTATTATATCTAATTGATAAAAATGTCTTAATATAAACCAATCATTCCACCGCATGCTGCCTCATGCGTCCGAATTGTTTCCATCGAATTGAAAGCGTTTGCGGCGCGTGGCGATCGTCCAAAAGCACACGTCCTCCAGCGCTTTTAGCTTCCAAGCGATTCTTTGTAAAAGATGCGTCCATCGAACGTACCAATTTCCTCACTCAACAGCTTCTCGATCGAATCCAAAGCGACCAAAACGACTCGGAGGAAGCAATAACCAATGAAGCAGAAGGAGACTTTGCATCCGCATGGAAATCAAGACAAACCCCCAACAGCTCCAAACAAATGTCTTTCACCCTTCGTTGTAGCGGAACCATTGTCGATGTGAGGGAATGCGTCGCTATTGTCTCTGGTCTTCGTGACGCATGTGTTGGATCCCTTGTGGCGATCATTTCGGATCTCAATGAGAAGTCCAAAATCGATTGGTATGGAGTCGTTTTGTATATGGAGAAGCGATCAGCCCATATCGCATTGATCCCTTCTCCACCAGAAAGCAATGACACCAAATCTGTTCCCGTTTCCATTGGAATGCAAGCTCAAGTCGTCTCAGGTCGACTCGCACTTGATCCAACCAAACATCAATCCTTTCATTACGTTCGCGATCTCATCACAATTTCCAAAGATTCCGATAACGAGAATTCTCTGTCGGCTTCTCTTCCGTTTCTTATGGGATCGAAATGCGTTCCAAAATTCATGTCACGACGACCTCTTCAGACTCCATTTCGTACAGATATCGTTGCGATCGATTGCTTCCAGCCATTGGCGCTTGGTCATCGTATCGGGGTATTCGGTCCTCTCCATTCTGGAAAGTCGGAACTCATGCTGGAAATCATTATCAATCATATCAACGGTTCCAGGGCTCGTAATCTTCCTCCACCTCACTTTGTATATGTTTGCATTGGACAGAGTGCTCATCGCCTTCGTCGCATCTCACAAGCGCTTCAGACCGCAAATGTCTCCAAGCACGCAACAGTCGTTGCCACCTCCAATTACGATGCGCTTGTGCTGCAGTACTTGACGCCGTTTGTGGGATGTGTCATCGCCGAGCGTCACGATTCGCCGCAAACTGTGATCGTTTACGATGATTTAGCCACACATTCCACGATCGCGGAGCAATTGATCCGACTGATAATGCTTCCTGGACCCGCATTGAATATGTTTGATGGTCTCGCGATGTTGATGGAACGCTCGGGTCAATTCCCAGAGGAGCGTTCGATGACGACATTCGCATTGGCAAAGACAGAAGGAGAGACCGCAGAGATGCATGAGCGATTGCGATCGCTTGTGGATGACACTGTTTCTGTCCCAAATGATGTCACGTTACCGGGCAAATCGATTCGCGGCGTTCCATTTCAGTGTAAAGGTTTATGGCGATGGAATCATCGCCTACGCGCGCGTATGAATCGCGTCGCGAGAAAAGCTGCCAACATGGAGGAAGCACGTCAGCTGGGAATCGAGCATGATACTAGCTACGTTGTGGAGTACCAGCAGTTGGTGAAGGAATTCTTCGCGGAAAAGGTGGTCATGCAGAGGGAGCGCATCCTTTTGGGCGTTTTGTTTCTGGCAGTTGTCGACATGGATCGTCTTCCATCTCCATTCCATCTCGCTTCCTTCTTGGACAAGACGACGACCAAATTGATACATTCAAAGGATCTTGGACAACAGCTGGAAATCGCTTTGACGGCGGGTGATTGGCCGACGACATTCGATGGATTGCTGATTGCATTTTTGCATCAGCAAATGAGTGAAAATGAGTGAAACTGTTGCTACATTGAGATATCGAATGACCTATTCCATGCGAACGAATGATTCCATGAGAAATACGACGCGATCCAGCGAATTTTTAATTGCCAAATTGCGTGTATTTGTTACGACCTAAAGGAGGATCTTGCGCAAGACATTTTTCAACGACACACTTACATCTCGATTCGCTGAACGGATTGCCAGTTGATACGAATTCATTGCGTCCATTTCCACGCGGACGAGACATCCGATAGAGACTTTATCGCCATTGGGACCTAAAGTTCCGGTGCGGAAACTTCCCGCAACACAAATTTCCTTATCGGTGGATCCCTGCAGGCAACAATGAGAAGCATGCAAGAAATAAGACTTGCTTACCTCTACAAGAGCGAATTTGATGTTTTCCATCAGATTGCGTCGATTTTGCATCATGTCGATGGAGATGGAACTCTTCCACGCATCGCGCTGTTCGCGGTCTTGACCTTCCATCGCCTGCCACCGCTGGAGGAAATCGCTTTGAGAGAGCTGAACGGGTTCCAGGAACGATGTCACATGACATGGAAGACGCAGTTCGTACGCGTACACGCTTCCACTACATGTGAAGGAAAGCTTGAGTGTCGGTGTCTCGTGGAAGGGCGTCATACATTCCATCATAACTTGCTGCACAATCTGTTGCTTGGAAGCGAGTTGGGAAGCCACTTGATCGGTTGAGAGTCGGAATGCGGTATTCGATACGCCGCATTTTGACGTATCGATTTCCACTCGAAAACCACTTAATGCATTGGCGCATTTATTGCCGTAGAAGATTCCCAAACGACATTGAGAAGCGCGATATTCTTGCTTCAATCCAATTTGGAGGAATTCATTCTCCAAGAGAATTCCTTGCGCATTCAACAGGAGATTCCGATACCAATCCGACATTTTGGAGGAAGTCAGAGCATCTAATCCGATTGTATGTTGCGGCGCAGGAGGTGCATCTCCAAAGACATCGAGAAGGTCGGAGACGGGATTTGCGCTTCGGATGACTTCAGAACCGATTGTAGTGGAGGCGCCAAGTTTCGCTCCGCTGACTGGTTGGATGGAGTCGAGAGATAGCAGATCCACTTGAGAGGATGGCGGAGAGAATGTGTTGTTGTCTCGCAGTTGATCCGATTCGTTCGCGCTTCCGCTGATTTTGGTATCTTCACCGATCGCTGCTTTCTGTTGATTGCGGAGACGAAGTATCAAAGCGGATTCACGATTCTCAGGGAATATTGGCATCGGTTCCAAGACTTTCTTCATAAGTTCGTCGCCGATTTGATCCAAGCAAAAGTATTCGCATGCGCGCTGCTGGATTTCCAAATCCATGTTACTGGAACATTGCTTGAATACATCGAGAATCAGCGGACGAATCTCATCGTACAGGTTCTCCATCTTCACAAACGCCGAAAGAATCAGACACCGCGTCGGGATATTGGAAACCATAAAGTGTTTATGAAGCAATTGGAATTGCTTCTCACTCGACATTTCCGGTGATTCGCATATCAAATATCCAAATTCTCCGAGAACATAAGCTCCAAATTTCGCGGTGGTCTCGTCAATGTGCGTGGGCTCTAAAGCGCGAAACATGACTTCAGCCGCATACTTTTGCAATTCTTCTTTGTTGGTGACAATTTGGACCACACGATGCCACACGTCATCGGGAACTTGTGATCCTGCGATGGTAATGAGTTGAAGAACAGTGTCCACGTACCATCGAAGATTCTTTGCGTATTTCTCTGCAAGAATGGCAGCTTTCAAGACGATTTCTTCGCGGATTGCTCCTTCGGCGATGGTCAAGTAATTGACGAGCTCATTGACAATTTCCAAAGCATTTTCAGAGTCGCACATGGAGAATAAGAGATCCAGTGCTCTTCTGCGAATGGAATTATCAGCATCTTTGAGTGAGAAGAGAACCGTGTCTTTGTGTGCTTTGACAGCATTCACATCGCCTTCCAAGCGAACGTAACGATACATGGAATCCAAGCCGATGTAGCGAATATTCGGCTCAGACAGCGAGATGAATCGAGCTAAAAGCTGAATACTTTGGTCTTTCAGTTGTGGATCACTCCGTTTGCCTTGTGCAATAACCAAATTCACTGTTTCGATCAAAACCGCGAATGCAGCGTTGTTTTTCGCTCCTTTGCCGGGAAGTGGGCGCGCTAGGATTCGATGCAATACATCTGACAATTTGGCATTCACATTTTTGTCTTTGACGCCAAATTGCTGGAGGATGCGTAATAATTTGACTTGCAGCCATGGACATGGTGTGTTGTAATACATATAGTCTCGGGGACACGCTTTGTGGTTGACAAGCGTTCCCAATCGAGTGACACATACGTCGTAGAGAGCTGCCAATTTCGTCGGATGTAAAGACATTGACGTCTGTAACAAGCTGGCAGCCGATGTGACAACGCCCAAATGCGTCTCTGACATAAGTGTCACCAAACGTGCTTCGAGATCTTCGATGGGAATCAAGTCGGGATTTGGGATCATCATACGTCGAACACATAGAGCGGCTTTCTTGCGAACGTGGGCGATGCTTGCAGAACTCATGAAAAGACTGACGACGTCGGGAGATAACGCTTCAGAGAATTCACTTCCACCCAAATTGGCGACACAACATAGCGCTAGACACTGGTGACTTGCTTCCACAGACTTCAAATCGTTTCGAATGGAATTCACGACAAGTGTCATGAGCTCATCGGAGCTTTTGAGAAGGATGGAACAGCCCAAATACCCAAGACATTTCTCCGAGTACTTTGTGCTAGAGACGAGATTGATGACTTGCATGTGACCAAAGTCGATGTCGTAGCCCAGCATGAAGATGTAGATGAGTTTCCACGCGTATTTCTTCTTGTCGTAGGAATTGAGTTGATGATTTTGCGTGAATTTCTGACGGATTTTACCCAGCTCTTTGTCGACTCGTTTTTGTTCTTCTTCGTGTGATGTGCATGAGCGCAATTCGCTGATAAAGTTGTTGAGTCCTCGCGCACTGAACATGGCCATATTGCGCTTTGTCGGCTACAGAGAGGTTTTTAAGTTTTTGAGCTTGTGACTTTTGGAGAGACACAACGGTTCGAAAAGGCGGCGTTTCATGGAAGAAATCTACGAGAATGAGTTTCAAAGGAGTGACATTTTGTAACGTTACTTTTGAGCTACACCACAAGAGGAATTATGGCGCGACGACCAAGTATCTTGTACTCCATACCGTACGTCTTGATGTAGTTGTGATGTTTCTTCAGCGCCCATTGTGTCATTAGGAACAAGCCCGCCAACGTGAATACGTAGCTGAAGAAGAGTTGGGTCATGATGGAAAACCCGACCCAGCCCAATACTTCGAATGTGTAGTTGGGACACGATACCAATGCAAACAACGGTCCTTTTGGAATCGGACGCTTATGACAGCCATCTTTTGGTCGCATGAAGCGAAATTGAAGATGTACGGCAAAGTTGAGTAATTCCGAGATGAGAAATAGAAAGAGGCCGAAATGGATTTGGTGTTGATTGGAGGGACTTTGATAGAGAGGATGACATAAAGGATAGCCGATAACCGCTGCAAAACACCAGTAATACGCACAATTCTTAAATAAGTTGATGAATGGCATGGTCGCAAGACTGAAGCGATGCACAAAGAGACTTTCCAGCTCGCGTTTGATGAAGTGAATGTTCCAACAGAGGGTTCCCAAAAATGCGGCGCGATTGAAAGATTTTGAAGTGGATTGGTCGCCATAGATCCATGAAGGACGAGAAGAGTACATCCAGAGAATTAGGAGCGGGCCGAGGTATTCTAGGACGAATACGGTGCGGTATCCGATTTGTGGTCCCAAGTCTTTGAATACCAATTCCGAGCCGTTTTGCACTCCCAACACTTTCAATGTCTTTTCGTCATCCACTAAAGGCTAAAATAAAATTTGAGGTGACGAGATCCGAGTTGTAGTAGATGCACTTACCTTCAAATTGTCTTCATTTCGAAGCTTGAAAAATTGCCGATGATGATGAATTATATGCAGTTCTTGAAATTGATTCTTTAAATCTCCAAGCGTACAAGAATCGCCGACTTGGAGAACGCCAAAATCGCGAGATTTCTTCCCGATCTTCACAATCTTTACTTCCATACGTTTTTCCACAATTGAAAAAAAGGAACCTCTGCTTTTTATGGATAAATAGCCAATCCAAGTTGAGCACTGCAATTGGCCAGTAAACTATGGCGATATCGTTGCGTTTTCCAGAGGAAGCGATTCTGAGGTGCATATTGCCGCTTCACATAATGAGAAAGCTATCTATATTGAATTGTGACGTGTAGTTCTCGGGCTTTTGATGTGACGGAAGAGCTCGATTTTCTCAATGATAAAAATTTTCAAGAGACACCGCACTTTGATACGTCCAAAGCCTTCGTCCGGGTACGCGACTATCTCGTGTAGACACTCCTTGCCAACATTCATTGCGTAGTGGAATTGTCAATTGCGCGGAACGCATTCGAAAAAAATCGTAAACTCCAAGCTCATCGTGAAAACGCTCCTCGTAGCAGCGCCAGGAAGCGCTCAACAATGTATGCAAACGATCGTAACTTGTGGGGAATGGAATGCAATCGGCGCAATTGTTGTCACGAATTTGATTCCGGTACGATTGTTTCCATCGCATCCTCAATATTAGAATGGGAATGTTTATCTCTGTAGACACACATTCAGCTGAAGGATCCAACTCTTACGTGTGGTTGCACCATCTACTCGCCACATTCAGTCAATGATGACGCTTTTGGCGACTTGATTGTAATTATTTGTGCTCAAAAAGTCCCAAATGACGCGACTTGCGTCTGGCGCAAAGCACTTGAAAACCATTTCCAATGTGAAGAAATAATTTGTTTGGATTCGCAATTGCGAACGATTTATTCCACGCCACATGAGAATTTGAACGATACCGCGGTACTGAAAACGCTCTCTTCATCAGCGACGAAAAGAGATGATCTCCACAGGATAACAGCCTCTTTCCCCATTTTCCACACTCCACAATTTGTCACTGGCGTCTCTGCTGCTTTATTGACACACGTAAGAGCTCTTCATCACTCTAGTTAACGCGCTGATGTGCGTTTTATAGGGCGAAATGAACGATTGCTGTGTACGTCTTTACATTTGCACTCATTCCGCATCGACGACAAAAGAGGAATGTGTGCGGTGTTTTCTTCCGATTTTGCCGTTTCTCAACCTTACGTCGTATCAGCATCCTATCCAAGCACTTCGCGTCCAAGAATCGCTCAATTTACTCTATATTTGATAGCGATACAGCTAGCGTCACTTAGAATGAATGCGCTTTTGATGTTTGCGCTTGAGAGAAAATTGAAAATTGAGAGTGAATTTGCTTTTTGTTTACTTCAACTTCAACTTCAACCCCGCAATTGCTTTTAATAGTAGACTCAGGATGTGTTCAACTTCAACCCGGCAATTGCATTTAATAGAGGACGCGATATGGGTTCAGAATTGTTCTTTGGGTGGGTCTTGCTTTGTGAGCACTTGAGATCGGTTAAATTCGGGTTCCTTATGTTTGAGTGCGTGTTGCATTTGTCGTATTTGCTGCAAGGTTCCAAGATACGTGGCGCGGCAGATGAACCTAAAATAAGCATTCGTAAGTTCGGTTCGATACGACTGCAAAGTTCTTACCAGCTTCCGGCGGCCACAACACCGAAAGAGAGGATGGCGTAGTCACACGCTATACGAACATGTCGTGTGTTGCGAAACTGATGTAATCCTACGAGCGTTCCACATGCGATCCCCCACATCATACCCGTACGAAAACACGGAGGATTATGCAGCAGCTCGCGATTGGTCGGCGTGTTTGACATGACGCACTTAAGAAATACTCTTATGTGCGTTTTCACGCGATCAAGTACGGATTAAGAATGATGAATCGACCTCGTTCCGGCCTGCAGAAACAAGTGCTGAAGCTGTACAAATCGCTGTTAAGCGCAGCGAAACAGAAGGATCAGGGTGGAGAGGATAGAAGAGGAAGCACGTATAGTTACGTCCGTGAGCGTTTCCGCGAGAATGTAAGTAACAGTAATCTCACATCATTCCAACTTGATCCGGTTATAGTGTACCACGTTATTTAGGCAGAAAGTGTTGATCGAAGTGATTTTGCCAAAATTGAGTACTTATTGCGGAAAGGCGAACGTGATTTGAAGATGGTTGATCGTATTAAATCAGCGAATATTACAAGTGTTCAGCATTCCAACAAGCCGTAAACTCTATAATGCAATTACAATTACTCTAAATACAAGCACGCTATGGTGTCATTTGTGATTCTTTGGACGATTGTTTCTTGACAGATATCTTCACACCACATATAGGGTAACCAAAATCGCGATCAGTATAACCACAGTTATATACAATTTGCATGACTACAAACAAACATTCAGTCATTCTGTCGTCATTTATAGATAAATTACCTTTTTCTTCTGAGCGTTTACTTCACGTGCGATAAGTTCCTCTCGCTCTAAATCTGCTGTTGCTTGATCCATTCGCTATAATTCAACATTTGAGTGCGTTTCCACTCATAATAGTGGCCTGCTTACATTTCCGAGGTTGTCGATGATCGCATTCTGCTCCACAACTTCGCCATTGATGGCGTTTGCATGATTCTTTAATCCTTTGACACCATTGTGAATCTGATCGAGCGTGTTGTCTTGATCAGACATTTGTGCGTCCTTCCGCTTCTCGTACTCCTGCGCGCTCATATTCTGATAATCGATCTCTCCATCAGACTCGAGAGAGCTACTATTTTGGTACATTGGATGATCTTCTCGTCCCATTCTCGCTATTGCATTTATGTTGTTGTTTGGGAGTGTACCCTGTGAGCGTTACCGATTCTACCACGGGGTCGGGTTGACATGGCAAATAACCAATCCGGTTGTATGTGGAAAAATGTACCCTACCCATCACAGTATTCTACCAACCAAAATGTCTGTAGACTACATCTGCCACTTCTGACGCGCTAGTCCCCAATGTCATGACGTGAAGACTCTATTCGCACCCCTACATAATTATCACTGCACGCTTGGATTACCTGTATCATCGTATCACTAATGATGGGATATCTCTCGTGAAAAGTAATAAGTTGGCCGAATGGGCGTAATTCCTATCTATAAACAGGACTTCTGTCGAGCTTTGAGCACACAGTAACTCTCATGGATCACATCAAAATCATGATGAGCGGGTCAGAAGTGACAAATACCATGAGTGGGACAGATTCATCTACATCGATGTGTCCCACACTGTCCAAGACGCAGCGATTGATTGGATTTGGTGTTTGCTTTGTTGTGGGTTACATGATCAGTTTTGGGGTACACACACACGCACTCGTTTTTGCCACTTGTAACCTATGATCATTCAGTCCACATTCGCTCTGTTGGTCGGGAACACGAGTGGTGCAACATTCGGGATCACATACTCCATCGGAAACGTATTGGCTCTTTGCGGGTACGCATTTTGACCAATGAATGCTCGTCCTCTAAACCCACTTGAATCAGATCTGGGTTTCTAGCTGGGCCAAAACAGCAACTGAAGCTAATGATGAAACCCGCAAGAAGAGTGGCTGCAGGAATGTATGTCGGAATGATAGTCGTGGTCCTGATTGTAGCGTGTGCGGTGAGATGGGTTATAGTATTTCCTTTGACGTATCACCCCCCCCCCGCCGTATGGTACTCTGCGAGTTACATTCCCTTTGGCCAACGAGTCATCAAGAGGGTGTTAGGGAGTGTGTGCGGTGTTACTGACGCATTCTGAGTGAGTGTTTATTCATGTAAAATTAGGTAATATGAGTGGCAGATGACTAATCTAGGGTAGAAAAGAATAAAAAATCGGGGAAAGCATTCATCCGAGTCATAACATTCAATAAGCAAGGATAGTGTGTATCTAAAGAGCTAAACTTCCTCAATATATTCGCGTGAGTACATACAAACAGTACGTGTCATATTCCATTCGAAAGGTGAAAACGTGGCAATGACGTCGCCCTTTACACATGACACCGCGTGCCCTATACACCTTCAAGACCGCTTCCAGTTGCTCATTATCCGATTTACAACCTTCCAAAACATTTCGACCAACACTCTATCATGAAAATGCAACTTATCGTCCTCGCTGCTCTTATGGCAATCTCCTCGGCGCGCCTCTTAAAAGTAGAGGTTCTGGGTCAGACTGACGCGGCAGGCATTCAGAAGACTAGTGGAACTTCCTCTCAGTCAAGTTCCAGTGGCGTGACAACCAAATCTGACGCTGTTGAAGACAAAGGGAGTAACAGTTCCTCATCTGACGATTCCAAATCCGACAACCACATCCACACTCCAGGCGATGGACACGATCACTCGGGTACTCAGACCAAGGATGCGAAGCATGCCGATCACACACAGGATACCAAGGATGCCAAGGCAGGGGATTCCAGTCCAGGCGGAGCTACTACGTCATCGGCTATCGCCATCTCGACCCAAATTGTGTTCTCAGCGGCCGTGGGCGCCACCGTTTTCAGCGCTTTCTTTTAGTTTGTACATTCATTCTGCATTCTAGATATCCTTCAATACAAGGTTCACTTTGCTTTTTATTTGTGAATATTCTTATTTTGACGAATAAAAAGCTGGTATTGGATAGAACGCCCCGACATTAACAGTTATATTGACTACGGTTATGATCTGTGTAAACTAATTTCATCATGAGATAACGCAGTTATCTTTGTGTTTGGTTCCTTTCATAATCAATGATTTTTGAGTGAGTGCCGCTACAAAATCAACCAATCATCAGTTCCAGTTTGCGACACACCACATTACACAAACACTCACGATTGACACTCATTATAAGTGCGTCACGCGCAATCGTTTCCAGCGCGTCGTTGATATTCTCTGACGTTTTGGCACTCGTTTCTGTCATAAAACCAATGAGCGCGCTGTACCATTTCTTCACCCGCAACAAAAAATACCGATAAAGCGACAGCTGTATTGTTTTGCAATCGCTTCTCCATGGCAAAATGGAACCGCACGATTACTCAGATCGATCTTATTTCCAACCAGCAACATTGCCGGTAAATGGGGCGATGAGAATTGCCGGATATTGTTCATCCAGTACTCAACATCTATAAAACGAGTCAATAAAAACCTCTATAAATCAATAGTAACGCACTGTCAAAACCACGTTTATCGGTCACATCATACACCAATACAATTCCATTCGCTCCCTTGTAATATGCTATAATATAAATCAGTATCCATCCCCAAACAGGCACTATCAACCTACTTGCAGTTATACGATGAAATCGTTCTTGACCCGCTGTGTCCCAAATTTGAAGTGTAATATCTTGACCCGCAATGGAAACCTGCCTCAATTTAAAATCCACACTACAAAAACCCGTGAGTATTTCCCTCATCACGTTTGTATTACCTACCCCGCAGTCGCCAGCATGGAATCTGAAAATTTATCACCCGAGAAAACGCGCATAAGGCTCGTTTTCCCCACACCCGAATCACCGAGCAAAAGGAGCTTCAGCTTATGCTTTTTTGGAGGCACAACTTGTTCTGTGGCTGACGGTTGCTCAATGAGGGAACGTGAGGACGAAAGTGGCAATTTTGAGGTCACTTTAAACATTTTCGACTTGAAAAGTGCGGCTTTCGACGCCAGCGACTGAGTGCAGTGTGAGCGTGAGTGGACCACATCATCGAAATACAATAGAGAACGTACCTGCTTGGAACTCTGCTCCATACTGGATCGTTTCTGCTCATCTTCTTCCATCTGTTTCTCTTCCAACTCTTCCTCTGTGGGTTTCCATGTATTCCGACCGTGAGCTGCTAAACTCGAATCTAATGACAGCTGTAACCCTTCTGATAAAACGTCTAAAGCTTGAGCTGATAACGCGCCCGTTGGTTGTACCACTTCGACTTTGGTTATCTTTTTATCCTCAGGTAAGTTGGTTACATCCACGGGTGTCGAACCAGCCAAGTATACTTTAGAGAGTGCGGCGGCACGTTTCGCAACGTCTTCGTTAAGTTCGGAATCGCTTTCGGCATCTTCGTTCACGGAAGAAAAGCTTTGTGATCGTCTTCTGCACTGTTGGATTCGTGATAATTGCTCGTCGTCGATGGTGTCGGGATCAGGTGATTCGTTCGTTTCGCCGATAATCGAACGACTGCGAGATCGACCACGTGAATCGATGGATCGCTCCATTTCAGCTTCCCATTCGGATTCCGTCATGTGGAAATGGAGATCGAGAAGTATACGATGCAAGTATACTAATGCGATGTATACCGCTGTACCCCAGTCAATGTGTGGTTTACGTTTTGATGCGTTTTAATTCACGAGACGTTTTGTACCCCGAAATGCGTGGTTATGTTTTAATAGAGAGTATAATTTGCGTACGATACGATGAGCGTGGATGCAAATTGCACGTATGATACGTGAAATAAATGGATGAGCAATACTCAAGTCCGAAATTAGTTTATGTTTTCTTTCAGTTCAGAGACTCTCGACATAATTACTTTTTCCTACCAAAAGCGTTTCCTGCCCAGCCTTTGCGGGTTGCAACAAATCAGAAAATACGCACGGAGCGGAGGGAAGGGGTACGTCTTATTTTACATTACTCTCGGAAACTGTAATGCGATGTACACTATCGATGAGATACACGAATGGCGTATCCGGAAGCTCTTATCGTAATCAGAGTAGGAAATCTCTATTGTTAAAGAAGAGTACGACAAGTAGTACACCAGTGTGATGCGTTCCGATCCGTGGTCGATGTACTACCTCGCTACTACTTATCGAATCTTACAAAAATAGTCTGTAATCTAAAATCAGGCTTTTACTCAAGATAGTCTTTGGAGTCAATCCGTAAGAAAATTGAACTTTTAAGTTACGAATCTTAAAATAACTATTTTGAGGGAAGCACCCATGTACACTCCCGCAACCCTGTCAAGAGAAAGGTAGGCGAATAGTTTGCAGCGGTTGCTGAGAGGATCCGTTGCATTCGATTCAAACACTTAACCGTCCTGCATCTGTTATTTCTAGGTATTGGTCGATACGGAGCTCACATCCCTGTCATTTAGCCACACGGTCCACAATCGTCCACCATTGCGAAACGCACTGTACGACAAGTGCTTGGCAAGACGTTGAAGTCTTGGAATAGAACATGAGTCCACGCCTAATCAGCCCAAAAAGTCATACAAATCAGCTGATAATGCCCCGAATACTCGCGTTGGTATTGGCTGAAACTATGTCATCGTTCCCACGATTGATTGATAAACCGGATAATAAAAATCGAAATAACATGTAAAGATACTTTCTATTTGACCAACACTCATTTCTTCTTTTTTTGTACACTTTTCTTCGCTCTTCCTTTCGTTTTGGCTTCCATTTGAGAGTGTAACTTTTGCTTTAAAGAGTTTTTCTGTTGCGATGTCATAGTTCGATGTGCTTTATCTTGTTGAACAGCGCGCTCCCGTATGGCTCGAGTGCATCCATGGATTTCAGCTTGAATGTGTTTCAAGCAAAAGCGAGCTTTACAACATATACAGATACTTCCGTATACCAGATGTGTGCGCTCTTCACACTGTATACCCATCAAATCTCGAAACCCACAAAACCGACTTTCTGCAACTTGACGATCCAAGAAAGAGCTCTCTGCAATCTCTTTGGTCACTTTTGAAATCGCTTTTCCCTTCTTGCCCTTCTTTTTACTCGATCGAACATTCGGTTTCCTAACAGCATCAGGTATACACGTATACTCGTGCTTGCTCGTCTCCGCTGTACCGTCACCTTCAATATCGTTATCCCCTTCGTCGCAAGAACTTGAAGAAGCCAGCACCTCAAAAGCGACTGCGGTCTGCAATATTTCATCATCATCTTGAATATCACTCTCGACCTTACGCTTGAGCTCACTCGCTTTGCTGATGGAAACTAGATTGTAATTCTTGGCACTTGGTTCAACCGTATCTTTCTGTGTAACAGGACGTCGTGTACCCCGGCTACGGTTGCATCGTCTTTTTTCTACCACCCTTTCCCCAGAAACACTATACTCACTCAATATTTCCGTCGCAAAACGCACTTCACCAAATGCCTCAAAATGTTGTACCAAATTCCTCAAAAACGAATGCGCGGAAATCGTTTCTGAGTCACAAATGAGTGCAACGTGACGCTTGGCACGTGTCACTGCGACATTCATTCTTCGCTCATCGGCAAGAAAGCCAGCTTCATGCTTCTTGTTCGAGCGCACAAGACTCATAACTACAGCTTCCTTCTCACATCCTTGAAACCCATCCACTGATCGTATCTCCAAACTCGGAAACGCTTCCGATAATCGAGATTTGAGTACCTGAACCTGTTTGTTATAAGGCGTTATAACCGCTATATCGTGAGCGGGTATTCCAGCTTGGACGAGGGACCGCACATGAATGTCGACCAAAAGCGCTTCACCAGGATTCGATTTCGAGCAGGACAAGACGGAAGCAATATCACGTGCATCCTTGTCCTTTTTAAACTTGGACGTATCCACTTGTTCTTTCTCCTCGTTTAAATCGCACCCAGCCGTGTCGAGTAAGTACAATGTTGCTCCAAGGACACTTGGATCTACCTGAAATACACCTTCCGGTAAAGTAACAAATACCTCATTTTCATGTCGCACGAATGTACCCAAGTCTTGTAAAGTACGCGCTGCGACACCTTCAAAGCTCTTCAAAGCGCTTTGATACATTGCATCAGAACTCCATCGACATATATCATCATGCATACGGTACTGTATATCCAACATCTTCACAATCCCTTCGAAACCTCTCATTTTGGCTCTCTCCATCAATCGATCAAATAATGTCACTTGTAATCCATCCTCAGCCGCTTTTCTTGACTTGATTGTCGGAGGAAGTTGGCAATGATCACCAGCTAATACAACGCGTTTCGCCTTCATAATCGGAATCCAGCAGGAGACTTCTAAAGCTTGTGCGGCTTCATCGATAATCGCTATATCAAACTTTATATCCTTCAGCAGTTTTGTCGATGCACCCATATTCGTCGCAAAGATCACGTGACTTTGCTGCAGCAAATTTTGTATCACATTTCTCTCCCTTTTGTGAATTTCCTTTCGATTACTTCGTATGAGTTTGTACAGGTCACAGGTTTGACCCGTTTGGGTCCGTTTTTGTTTGCGGGCTTTTTCGCGAATGTTTGTGATTGTTCGCTCCATTTGCTGGATTTCCATCCGGATGTCATCCACAATGGCTGTGTTCTCAGCATTAGATACTTGCGCGTCGAAGCAATGTTGGAGTACATTTGCGGTCACACGAGCTGGATGACCAATACGCAGTAATCTCACTTTGTATTGGGAAATTGCAGGACATTGGGAGAGTTTTTCGAGTACCGTATCCACTGCGATATTGGACGGTGCACAAACGAGGACCTTTTGCTTATTGTGAATGACTGCTTGTAGTATGAGTTCCACAATAGTGGTCGTTTTTCCCGTTCCCGGAGGACCGTGAATGATTGCGATGTCTTTCGATGCCAATGCTAACTTGATCGACTCTAATTGTGAGGTGTTTAGATGCGGGTTGAAAGGATCGATGGATCGTGATTCACTCCATTGCGGTAATTGATTTTCGAAAAGAATGGATATTAGCGGATGATCGCCTTTGCAGATTCCTTCTAACGTAGCGGAAAGCTTGGAATATGTTGTCGTATTTACGAGGCGATCTACTGTAATTGCTCCACGACCACCGATATCTGATTCTGATTTCGTCTCCGAATCAGATGCTTGCATGGCGATGTGAATGCAAAATTCCTCCAGCTTTGTCACCACGCTGGTGCATTGGTTGGTTGTTTGGATTTTGTCTGATGTGGACGATGCATTCCGGATTCGTACGATATCACCGATACTGAATGCATGCGCTTTTGTTGTCCAATGCCAACGTGGCAACGCTAATGTCCAAACAGTACGCCCAAATAACCCAAGAGAAGATTGAACCAGCTGTAGATGTTGCAGCACATTTGGATTCGCACGATCATCCAACACATCCAATTCTTGTTGCATTTGTGTAATTTCTTCATTCTGCTCACACGTTAACAAACATTTTTGTTGCTCGATCCACGCGTAAAGTGCGCCTTCCATCGAGAGAGAATTTAACGTTAGCAGTCAGGCATAACTTGATACATTCCAGCTAACAGCAAACACATGTCAGATAATACATGTTATGGTTCAAATTGATATTGGTTAAAAGGTTGTGTACTAGACTTCGAATTCGTTCTTTCGTTGACGACTGGGAGGGTTGCTATGACTAAAGGAACTCAAATCGGTATCTCTCATCTCTGAACTTTCACTATGATCATCCCAATCACTTTCCACATCACTAAGTTTAGCAATACTGTCGTCAAAGTTGGAACGCGCTTTGGATCCATCCGGGTGAGCATACGAGTCTTTACTGTGATGATCGCTATACGTACTTTCGAAATCACTAAATCCGCTTAAACTGTCTTTTGCAACAAACGAACTTTTCTGATTCCGAGCCTGATTCCACTTGGATGATAAAACACTGTCTTGATCTGAGTAGATATCTGATGATGCAGCGGAGAACGTTTGGCTCGCCATGGTAGACTGAAAGAATATCGAGGTTGAATCAGATTCTCTCGTTTGCTGATCATCTTTAATGCTTAATGATTGAGAGAACCGATCGAGATCCGATCCTTTCGCTTCATAACTCGCGTCAAAGGAATCCGTTTTGTGCGAAGAAGTATACGAATAATTCGCTTTCTCATCCAATCCTTTATAATCCTTCTTTTCAGGATCAGATGCACTCCATGGAGTTTCCGAATTCACTTTCGCTTCATCTCGATTTCGTACTTTAGCGAAGATAAACAGTGCTGCTAGAATAGCAGCAATTCCTCCAGCCGCAATGATCATTATCAGATTCCAAGACAGTCCTGTTTTCTCCACACTTTTCGGTTCGGCAAGTGCTTCCACAAACTTAGTCTCCTCTTTGGGTGTATTCGACCCCGCAGCAACTTTCTCTTCTACGGTGTCATCTTTACCTGAGGTTGGTGTCTTTGTTTCTGATTCTGAACTCAGATCTGAGTTCGGTTCGAGTTCTGATTCTGATTCCGGTTTCACATTTGAATCAGACTTTCCTTTGTCTTCTGCTTTCACCGGTAATACAGGAGGAACAACAACTGCAGGAGCAGGATTCGGAGGCGCAGCAACAGGAGACGGAGGTTTCGTGACTTCCGCATCCGCATCATCCTCAAATTTGGTTTTGGGTTTCCCAGCCGATTCACCTGCTCCACCAAATGATTGTAACGTTTGCTTCGATTTAGATTGCCGTTGTGAGTCTTTTCCATTCGCTTTGATGGCTTCCGGCGTCAAACTAAAAATATCATTTCCTTTCTTAAGTTCGGGTGGAATCTCGGAGAGTGGCGGCGCCTTTGGTAGCGCCCTCAAATTGGGTGAAGTGGCGTTTTTCGCCGAAGCGATTGCTTCTACACCACATAAAACCACAAGAAAAACGCATGTTATGAGCATCATTCGATTCTTTGGCCCGATTTTGGCACGACCAGGTGCCATGCTCTTCAATACTAGTATGATTGGAATTCGAACATCTCATCAGAGCGTCTGCCACGTCGGCGAACTTTACAGAAGGGAACATGGAGGCATCGGATGACGCATCATACGTCAGCATGAGAGGGGTGGGTTGGAGCTACACGCACTTCGAGGAATGTTGGTTGACTGTGCAGTGTGTTGCTACGTCATGTGGCGTGGTTAAAGAATGATTGTTGTGTGTAGAAAGTATGGCGGAGAATTGATGAATAACGGTTAATAATAGTAGATAACAGCTGTCTGGTATGTTAACTGCTTTTGGAACGCACTTTGTATGAGTCGGACTCTAATTGCGCGATTCTTTCTTTTTTCGCGTTAAGAAGGTTGATAAACGCATTGAAAACGTGATTTTCTAATTTTGCTTTAGCGTCGAGCGCGGCTTTAACCGTCTCGTCTTTGGCCAACATGACACGTTTTCGCTCTTCCGCAACGTGTTCTAATTCTTCTCTTTCTCGTTTGGATTCCAGCTGGTGAGAAACGATCTCCTTCAACAATATGTTCCAATATGAATTCAGCTCCTTTGCGGAAACTGGAGTGAGATGCAACGCCGTAAACTTTGTCGTGATGAGCTTTTTTCTATCATAGTAATCGACTTCCTGGGATAGTGTGAGCACGCTATTGGATCGATTCCAATGTAACAAGTACCCCGAATTCGTTTTGGGGTCATTACTTATCGAGGAAGACACGGTAAATATTGACTCGAGAATGTGTAAATAGCGCATGCCGCTTATGTCCAAAGCCGGTGGTTTATGGCTCTCATCGACGGTGATACACCAAACAAGCGTTCCATCGATCAAATCGATTTGAAGTGCTGTGTTATTGTTCACGCGGAAACAACGAACAAAAAGCGATCCATCAAGGTTACTCCCCAAATCGACTGTAACTTTAACGACGGACATAAATGTAATCGATGTAACTAGGACGCAATTGGTCAAAAACCATTTTCCTATTCGGTACAAACGAAATACGTGCGCGACGCAGCCTCCCACATTTACGTTGCCCACAGACGTTTTGATTTGCTAAAATAAAGAAAACGTTTCTGAAGACGCGTTGATTCTACCGAAATAGTAGCCCTTGAAACCAATCGTAATAAACTCGTTCTTGTATAAAAATTACGATTCTGATATCAATGCCTAAATGCAATGGAATTTCTAAGACTTCTTTCAAAAGACGTGAATCTTGAGGCTTCATACGAATGTGTATTCAATCCTATTCTCACATCAATCGAAGGAAGGATGCGTCTCTTCCATATCTGCTGATCCTGTTTGTAGCGAAGATAATACCCGCCAAAATATCCCTCGGATTGCTCACAAAAGAACGGTACTGATCTCATACTAGCTTGCGTGGATGGTACTACCGGTATTCGATCGCATCGTTCCTTTTCAAAGTGCGCACAAAGCATTTCCAAACGCGGTAAGTTCGTAGTACTTGGTGATGGGTTGTGTCCCAGCGTGGTTGTCAATTGAATGGATTGCGATGGATGACGCGATGTAGTCGCTGTTTTGGAAGAAGAGACGTACTTTGATCGCTCTTGGCCTGGTAGACTTCGTGCTTTCTTACTGTCAAATTTGCGCTGATGCTCATTTTGCTTTCGACGGTGTAACTCGCATAAGTTATGAGCTTTTCCATTACGTTTAAGTGCTCGCTCATTGTCACACCATCTCGATGGGTACAAACATTTGCCACGGTGTCCCATGGAGTCACGGTTACGAATGGTACTTGAGGTCGAGCTCCGTGTTGAGGGAAAGGTACGTGCCGCATAATCGATTTGAGGCGCAGCGTTCGAGTCAAATTGCATTCCTCAAGCTTATTTGTTTATTGTGTGGAAGAAGTACGGATATTTAGCGATCACAGTTATGCAAATCCGTGGTTGGATCTCGCTGTTGGACCTTACCCGCTTTGTCACAGTGCAGGCGCATGGGCCGGCAATTGCTTGATTCTTAATTAACACAATGGAGAGTATTTGTGTGAGTGAGTACTACATTCGCTGTTAGAATCGGAGGAGTTTGAGGCGATCTTACGGTTGAACCCATGAGTACGATGTTGCGCGTAATTTTATCAGGTATAGGTTACGTGTGTAACCTATACATATAATATGCTAACGAGCGATAGAATGCGTGTAGCAGCTGCTGCATCAGAGTTGAAAGGTTGGAATTCGGGCGGATTACGCCTGTGTAGGAAAACCGTTTTTGCTTAATAGCGACCACAATCATACTTGTCAGAGTTGATAAGGGATCTCATATCAGGTTTACAAGTATTAAGGACGGTGCGTGCCCGCTCACGAAAACGCTTTTATTGTTGATCGCATTCTAACAGATGGGAGGCTTCGCTCCGAGGGGAGCTGTATAGTATACAACATGCTATATGTCTATCAATTTAATTAATGAATTTTATATTATCTAATGTATGGAAGCTAGAATGATCCATATAACTCCAACAATGACCGAAAGCATTGACGAGAATACAGAGATCCGATAAGCGATCACTTCGGATCGTTGGCCTAATCGTGCTGTTGCTTCTCCATAACAGCCCGCAAACATTCCCATAATCAAAACCGAAGCTATGCAGAATGATCCTAGATATGTAATTGATTTGATAGTATCGTGTAACCCGACTGCGGGGAGCACACCAAGTATACCGCCCGGGCCAGCGACACCGTGTACTATACCTACCAGAAAAGCTGTATACTAAAAGGGATCAGATTCGTGTCCGATAAATCGTTCAATCGCACTTACCTTTTGTGTTGTACTGTCGGTTAAACGAACTGTGCGTATTCGTGTTGACACATTGTCGCGCCACCGCAAACATCGCGCGCGTTGTTTCTCGAATGTCGTGCTTGATGACTCCGAGCTGACACCTAGTAACACTTCATGATCCGTCGCGCCTAATTTCTGCATACTGCACTCCTCTAAATGAATGCTTTCTCCTGTTTCTACCACATTGCCACCTCTCTCCTCCTTTGATAAATACACCTGTACTGATTTCGCCTGTGAACCTTTTGATTCTCCATCCTCCGATCCCGGAACTGTAACTAGTCGATCTCGGTACGTTTGCGATACCTTCAGCACACCTTCCCGCACACCATACAACCCCAAAACGATCATAAATACACCAACTAAAACGTCTGTGTAGAAGTTTATAGAGGTAAAATCGAATTTCCCATCCAGGGATATAAATAATATAGCAGTCGCAATCAGTCCAAGACTGTGTCCGCATCCCCAACGGGCGCCTAATACAAACGAGTACCATGAAGAGCCAGACGACAACGTTGCTAGAGCGCTCAGGTGATCTGGACCTAGTTATAACGTTATATAGCATGTATTAAGCACCGCTTATCTCGTACCCGTGAGAACGTGAATAACTCCGAATGCGACACCGGTGGCGGCGATTGACCATATAGACGCATTAGCCAGTGTGCTTGGGGACATCGCAACGCCGCCATGAGCCGCTTTCAAGAAGCGATAGCGTAAGGGACTGTCTTCCATTTGCGCAATAGAAAATAGAAAGCGGAATTTCGTTAAAAGATAGAATGAGAAATTACAAATAGAATCAGAAATTACAAATAGAATCATATCCGTCTATCCCTCAGTATAGTATACACAACCAACTGCTGTAAACTCGTATACCTTTCCGTCTTTCAGATTTAAACTTTTTTACTTGATTGAATTATTATTATTACCGTTTTGTATCATTTAAAACACGATTTGGTTGTGTGCGTATCTGTGTGCCACGAGTTTGTATTTACCTGCATCTTCTCTGCCACACCTCGTACATCAAAAACTTTGTATCCTGTTATATCCTTCTGTTTCGAGCGTGTTCCATCCGCAGGCCAGCTTTGCAGACAATAATCTACGGTAGATCCTCTTGGTGTCTGCACCGATGTTCCAGATGTCGCTTCTTCAGCTCGGAGCTGTTCGGTTGATTGTGCCATTGGGCAAATATCCTTTCCTTTCCGTTTATCAAACAATCTTCGACGACCACATAGTTCCTTTGGTAAAATCTGATACAACTTAACTGATAAACCGAGTGCGGATACGTCACAAGTACTGTGAAACGAGGGACCACACACCGAGTTGACTTTTGAAGGATACTGTGATACATAATTGGCCACTCGTGAGGAAACGAGGATTTCCCCTCCATAACCAACATCACCGATTTCTTGCGCAATCATTTCTGAGGCGCCAATATAGATCATTTTTCCTGTCACAGGATGCTGTTGCATGACCACTCTTCCCTCACAAACTTCATTGGCATCGTGAATCCCCATACGCACTCGAAGACCTCGGAATATCGTCGAACGTTTCCAACTCAGTGTTCGCTCTGTCCGAGTTGCCGGAATGAGTCCATCTAACTTGTGAGGCCACTTTGCGCGCACTAATTTCATCTGAACCTCAAAACAGTAATTTACAGCGTCCTCAATGGAGTGGAACGCGAGTTGAAACGCGTCACCGGCGGTTGTGATTTCATACCCGTGAAACTTTATAAGTATTGATCGTATGACTGTGTCATGAATTTGGATCGCTTCATCAATGACATCGTCGGACCCTTTCGCCCATAATTTACTGGAATTTTCGATATCGGTGAAGACGAAAACGGGCGGGTTGGGTGCTTCAACGGGTTCACTATCCTCTTGACATTTGGAACTCATCCCAGTTACGGTCGAATGGGACGCTTGCATAATATTATGGAATTCGGGTAACTCGCAAACATGGTGAGGGAGAAATGGACGCATCATATTGAGGCAACACGCCTGACTCGCACTAATCACAACTGATAATGCTGCGCCAAATAGACAATACAGAATACATGCGGTTAGGACGAATATTTCTGGGACTGTTTGAAATGTTTGATAACCGGAACCGACACGCACAAGCTCCAAGACGCTATGAGGAAGTGTGAATACCGTGTACACTATGAGGATAAGCTTGAGTCTGTGGTATATCGGCGACGTGGACTGGACTCCGTGCACATGCTCGATGGTACGACCTTTATATTTCAATATCACCATTGACGAGGCTGCACAGATAACTGATAAAACGATACAAATTTGCTGTGTGAGAAGAACCCACTGAAAATTACGGTTGGATCTTTCCTCTAATACGACCGAGATCACAGAGCTGAGGGTAAATACAATGATCAACACTATCGCGGTTTTGATATAATTGTGAATAACCGCGCGTTCGCACTCCTGACCGCGATCGATTGTAGCCAATGCGAGCTTGTATAATTCCCTCGTTACCAAAAAGATCCAATAAGCGGACAGTACGTAAAGAATATTCTCCAAAAGTAATAATGCCAGCGAAATATTCGCGAGTCGAAAGTGTCCATGCATGAACTTGAGTGTGTGACATCCCTTATATTGAACATTGTGGTCATAATCCATTCCCAGATTCGCGGTTTCGCTCTGCTCTTTTAGTAAAAGGATCAAGGAAACTTGAAAAAGTCCACCTGTGAGAGATAATAACACAGACCACACTAGAAAACTGCACGTGACGAAATGTATAGTGGATCGGAATGCATTACCACCAAGTTTGACAAGATACCGAAGCGCGATAAAGCTGGAAAAGAATGAGGCAAAGCAACACACTCCGTAAACGTAAAAGTTGAGTTTGTTCATTCGCTGGTTCAAAGTGAATGAGTGAGTGTATAAGTATACAGTTTGCAATGAACGATGCAAATGAGGAAGGGTTGGCGATTGGAATAGATGAGGATAGCTAAAACATACACTATCCGGATGTTTTGAGATGTGAGAGCAAACTAAAAAAGACGGGACGGAAGTGGGCTGTAGAGTTGCGACTGCGGACTGCGCCTCTGGAATTACTCTCTCACACTTGCGATACAATAAAGTCGATTTATGTTGGATTCTATTAGAATGTGAGAATAGCGGTCTATCGCCACCTTACTGCAAAGATCGAACAGGGTTCGGGAAGGACGTTGTGGCTAGGTCTTGGATTTTCGTGTATGAAAAAGCTGTAAACTCATTCAGCTCATGGCTCACATAGGGAGATGTGACATAGACTGCTGAGAAAGGAACTTTAGCGTTGTGCACTCGCACGGAGTTACAAATTCGCTCTAGATATGTGCACCGCACTGCTCATGTTAAGTGCGACAGTCATGTGCGCTCCACAAAATCTATTATAGAAATGCTAGCGCTGTAATTTATTGTGGCTTGGAACCCGTAAAATACATCCGGCGTGTTGTAGCGAAAATTACCAGAACCTCTCACATCAGGTCATTTGCGCGTAGGGTTTTATTTCAACATGAAAAGAGTCATTGCTTCTATATGATTCGATACTTTCGCAATTGGCCGGTGCTTCACGCTCATCACGCTGACGCGATGCTATATAGAAATCGTGCGGTAATCTTGTGCGATCCACTGCACGAAAATACGTAGCCGCGGTAATTTTCATTCGGCATTCGACCAGTTTTTTTCAACACGAGTTAATACGAGCCAAAACACACGACTCTGATTGGTTGAAAAAATAGTTTTTTTCCTTGCAAGTTGTAGCTTTTTATTGAAGTCATACAGGTACTGACTGCAATTGCTTTGTTTCGTAAACACAAAACAAACTTTCTGTAAAACCCATCAGAGACTCGTACGGTAGATTACGCTGAAGTTGACGTAGTAATCACAACCCTGATTCAATCGAAACCGCATTTACGTTAACAGAAATGATGCAAGTTATAAAAATAGTTATCACGGATACTCTCCTTGTTATTGCTACAGCACTCGCAGTCTGATCCGAGTTACAAAGCGCTTACGCAAATAAATTACATTCAGATGAATACCAGCCGGTTATCCAACTTCAGGCCACTAAACAGGTCACAAAACCAACTTGAAGACTGTTATCCAGAACTCGCACCGTCTTATGATTGTTGACTCATCCCTCAAAATCACTTAACCGATACACATCGTTATCATCATCGCCCACCGTAAAACTCGACAGTCCGCTCCCATCCAATTGAGCGTCAGTCAAACTGTGTTGCCCTCGCTCAACTTGAATATCGCCTGTGAGTGAGACAAAGTCAGCCAACGTCATATCAGATCCCTCCTCCCGAGCTTTCGTTATTTCCGGAAATTCTTCATTAAGTTCGGGTCCGTGTAGACTCCCACGTAACGATGAAATATTGGAGGACCACGAGAGTCCATCCACTCTTTCCTCAGACATGGAGCACTCCAAATTCGTTCGCGTGTATTCTTCCATAAAAGTGGCAGAAGCCGAGAAAACAGAGTCTTCCGCATTCACGAATTTCGATAGTGTAGAAGCCGTGGATACGTCGAATGGGTTGCTGCTTCCGTGTGATTTCACCAACACACTTCCATTCGAAGAATGTGTGCCAGTGGTTCGATCCGAAGACGTTTTCGTTACGTTCTGGTTGGTCGATATTGTGGAATGCGGTGCACTCGTCGATACATTGTCAGTATACAACTCTGTGTGGTTTAGAGTATGTGTTGCTACTACACTGCCATCCGCACTAAATTCGCTTTCTTTCCCAAAATCATGCGACGGATAACCAAAGGTACTATATTCTTCGGTCGAACGTATAGAGTCGCTGCGTGGCATAAGTTCGCCGCCATCCGAGATATCATCTTTATCAAATACGTTTTCCTGTGTAAGCTTGTATTGTGATTGATAATCAATGCTCGCAGTAAATTCGCTTTCTGTTCCAAAATTGCTGCCCCCAACCACGTCGTTTACGCCTGTTATATAGCTGTCATGAATGGAGCCGCTCTTTCCTGTAAACTCACTATCGCCCGTACATTCGCTTTCTCCTTTAAACATGCCCTCTCCAGTGAAGTCACTGTCTCCTGTATAAACGCTGTCTCCAGTAAAATGACTGTCCACTGTGAATTCGCTAGACTCACTTTGCGCATCGATATCGTTTGGATCGATAGATTTCGTGGAGTGGTCTAACTGATATGTATGGTGATTGTTTGCGTTGGAGTTTGTAAGAAACGTCGCTGTGTATCGCTCCTGATTGGTGGTTTGATTACGCCAGTCGGTAACAAACGGGTTGCTGGCTCGGTGCTCCCGATTCGATGTGTTTGTAACATACCTTCGATCCACCGACTTGTCACAAAACACTTGTCTTGTCTCTCGTCTTGCAAAAATACCCGTTTTGTTAATATCATTCATATCGCTATCACGTTTGTCCCATTGAGTTCGTCTGATACGGAAATAAAATACAACTCCAAGTATGATAAGCGAACATCCCAAAATTATAAGCGTAATAAATAACGTTGATATACCACGAGAACTGTGACCCGAACCCGTTTTTGCTTGTTGATTGTTACGAGTGTCCACGGATCCTATTGGTGCGTTTGGAAGAGGTTTTAACTTGAGAACTCCAGTTGTCTCATTGTTTAAAGAGTTGAAATTCGGGAGGGATGAAATCTTTCCATTTTGCTGTTCCGTTTCCTCTTTTGATGAAGTGGAGACTGAGGGAGTGATGAGTGAGGGATTCGAGATTCCAGGAGACTTTTGAGGTGCTTGAGGGACTTGAGGGACTTGAGGTGCATGAAGTGGAGAAGGAGGTGGAGCAGGTGCCGGAGGTGGCGGTGAGGGAGGCGTTTCAGGTGCTGGAGGTGTTTGAGGGAGAGGAGGTACTTCAGGTGCCGGAGATGATTTAGGTGGCAAATTACTTGATGTCGTCTTGGTTTTTTGAGAATCAATGTGATCAGGACTGGCCAATGGTGTCGGCGATTCCACTTGATACAATTGGTCTATTGGTGGCTCTCCTCCCAGAGGAGCTGGAGGAGTTGGAGGAGATTCTCCTCCCGGAGGATTCGTTCCACTTGGAGGAATCGCAGGAGTGGTTTCATTCTTTTTCAAAATGGACTCAGAAATAATTTCAAGCTGGGAGTTTATCGTGTTCGTTGTGGAACTCAAAGTGAGTTCATGATTTGAAGATAAGGTGGTTGTGCGATTATCTGGTGGCTTTGCCTCAGTTTGTGATATCGGATTGGATGATAATAGTGTCGTATCGATTAATGGTGGCGCTGAAGCTGACGGATTGGTTGAAGATGGAGCGGGTGAAGTCGGTGGAGTTTGAGGCGACAAACCGGGTACTGGCGGTGGCTCCACTAAAGATTCGAGTATTTTTTTATCATTTATTTGAGGTGGTTGTGCGATCGGCGCTTCTTCAGGTTTAGATGCGTTGGGTTTGTTTGATAACTCAAAGCGACCGTTTTCATTTTCCAATTGTTGTGAGTGTTGGTTAGATTTTACTTGTGCGTTAGCCGTATACTCTCCTTTATGTTCCGAAACGGGTTTGATGGGTCCGGTTGTATTCTGTTTCTCTTTCGATGCACTTTGTCGTTCTAAAGCCCGATGTACTCTGAGTGTATACTCGGTTTGGTGTCCCAGATTTACTCCATTCGTCAAGAACGTCAAGTATAGTACTAAGAGGTATACAGTGATAATGAGAAACCGCGTTCTCTTTCGACAACTACAAACGTTGCCTTTCAAGCTTGTCCTCATTTGTAAGAGCACTGTTTTGCTGATTGAATACGTTTTGAACTAGAACAGCTTAAGACCACTCACGTTTTGTAGCAGACTTCTTCTGCAATTACTGAGGTAATACTCATGAGAATATGACAGTTGACACCTCATGGTCACATGGCGTGGAGTGGATTCTACCGCCAGTGTAAAAATGCGTGACCGTGATTGGGTAGATACCACTTCGCTGACGAAGCCTCTCCAAAGTGATTGCACATACGAAGTCGCAAAGGACGTCTTTAAAACCGTTCCGCAGGTGGGATAAGCAATTATACACATTAGTTACATCCGACCGACCAAAATACCATAAGTGCGGTTTGTTTCTAATGAAAGGTTCGGTACCCGATGGAAGCCGTCCGAGTTTGCAGACTCGCGAATTTCATGCCGCGCTCAACGCCAGTATAGAAGAGAAAGAAATACGACAAATTTTACAATCAAACCAGGAAAGCGCAATTCCGCCATCGCGTTCGATACCACATCATGAGACCGTACCCACAAACTTACCACACTCACAAAGTTCGTGTAGAATCTGTGTGGGGGTACTTACGTACTCGCGGTAGGTAACCTCTCCTCAAACTCCTGATCGCTTTATTATTGCAACGTGACATCTTAGAGATATATGGCTTCAGCGATCTCCACCGATTTGCCGAGGATTCAGCTTCCCAGTTGCTGTTACAGAGCCGCCGGAGAATTGGGATCGCGCGTTATCTGCTGAGAAACTCTTCAATATGGACGAATTCATGCATGAGATTTCTCGAGAAACGCACTTAGGCGGTACGAAACCGTCACCATCAGAGGCACTCTCAAAAGCATCTCCGTTGGAACTACAAGAAGAGTACGACATCATTTATCTAGCATTGGGCGTTTCGGTGTATATCGATAAATGGGTTCCAAATGGCCCGTTTGGTCGACCGATTATGGGTTTCGCGGCCCACGCGTTAGACACAAACCCAAATGCCGCGCGTAGGAAAGATCTGATGGCGAAAAAGCAAGGAGATGTTCAACGAGCCCGTGAAGAGAAGCGACGCAAGCAATTAGGAATCCAAGATGTCGCTAGCAGTAGCGACGATACTGCGGCATTGGTCGAAAAGGATCCTCTTGCGGGTTTAAAAAAACCATCGTTTTCAACCCGTTTTCCACCCGACATGTCCTTTGGTAAGTGCGTTTCCCCACTCTTCAAGCATTCACTCAATGAGGATGCAGATGAGTTTCTGGAAAAAGCGGCGAAGAATTCCAAAGAAGCGATGGGATCCGTGTACGATTTCTGGTCGCGGAGCGTGGAAGGTATGATGGAGAATTATGTGGACACTAGTCGCCGCATCCTCAAACAAATGCCAAAAGTCCTCGTGTCATTTCCTCATGACGCGAGTATGACACTCCAACGAATGTCCACTCATTTCGGAAATGTGTATGAAGATGCGAGGCGCGAAGTGAGGGAAGCGTGGAACGAAGAATTACAAGAAAGGAAACTTCAGGAAGAAAGAGAAAGGAACCAAGTCAAACAGAGTGATTCGAAGCGTAAGCCACCAGGAAAAGCAGAGTGAAGGTCGTAGCTTATTACCGCAATTGAATACTATACGTTCTCGGAGGTACTACTAGCTTGCCAAACGAGAATGCAAGGGCATTATGGGTACGCGACCAATGTGGATAGAAAACCTGTTTGTTTTATTACTCTATCCCAGCAATAAAGCCTGCATTCTCTTATATCCTCGTCATACCTGATGCGCCAGTGGTAACCCAATCACGCCGTTAAACAGGTTTTGTACCGCAATATCGGCCATTGATTGACGTGTTTTGACAGAAGCGGACCCAATATGAGGAAATATGACACAATTGGATAATGAGAACAATGGATGAGCCGGTGGAAGCGGTTCTGGTGTTGTGACATCCAATCCTGCGCCAGCAATTCTCCCTGTACTCAATGCGACATACAACGCATCCTGATCGACGATATCTCCACGTGTTGTGTTGATAAATACCGCGTCTGACTTCATTCTGTTAAAGCATTTTGTATCGAAGAATTTGTGCGTGGAAGCTGTTAGCGGTAAGTGCAAGCTAACGATATCGCTATTGGCTAATAATGTGTCCATATCAACGTATTGGATGTTGGAGCCAACTCGTGCTTCATTCTCTGGTTTCTTACTCGGACCGGTGTATAAGACTTTGCAGTTGAAACCATTCTGCATCATTTTGGCATATTCAGTACCGATTCGACCCAAACCGATAACACCGATTGTGTTACCTGTTACATCAGACCCACAGTATCTACCAAACCGAATTAGACTCAGACTAAGTAGACTCAGACCGAGTGTACCTAAATAAATGCCACGCTCCCCAACTTCCAGTACGCGCGCTATTGACGCATTCGAGCAATTTGCGCTTTACTGTGAATGTCAGAGCGACAGCAGTCTCTGCTGTAGTCACATCCAGCACACCAGGTGTGTTTCCAACTAGTATTCCAGCCACATTACACGCTTCCATATCGATGTGGTCATACCCGACAGATAGTGTGGACACCACCTTAAAATGGGGACCCGCTTGCGTGATAAGCTCCTGATCCACAGTATCGTGAAGCGCGCAGAGCAGACCAGTGATACCTTTCACTTGCTGTAGGAGCTCTGCACGCGGCATGTGGTTATCGGATGGGTAGTAAGCGATTTGTATGGATTTTGCGATTTCATTTGAGGACGCAGCGATCAATTTACGGAATTGATCTGAGAACAAAAGGGTCTTATATTATGGTAGTTAAGGAAGGGATTTCTTACCGACTGCGTAAGGAACGGAGCGTGAAAAGAAAACGCGACGGATGGGTGAAGATGATGCCATACTCAACGTGGTACACTGATAATTACAGAACGGAAAAATACTGTACGGATGATGTCCTATGCACTGATATTTTCGTCATACTGATTGGATATAAAACAACGAATGGGCAAATGAAAATGTAACGTCGAAAAGCGCCAGACCGGGTTCGAACCAGTGACCATTCGAGCTGCAATCGAACGCTCTACCACTGAGCTACTCGCGCCGTCAACATATCTTTCAGCAAAAGTGCTATAATAAACCTAATATTTTAAAAGAAGCTTATCGAGAAGAACCAAATCGACGCACATGTCTGGAATGGCTTTAAAATTGGGAATCATCGATGCTTGGCGTGAACAGAGTCCTGAAGAACTCGTTCACTGGAGGTCAGCCAAAACGTAATGTACTACACTGAATCCTTTTTCCGGAAAACTTATTCAGGACAATTTACCAGGATTCCAGTTATGCATCCCTTCCTCACACGGGGTCATTTGGCACACAAACTCAAGTTTGCAAGTTCAAATCAACTTCAGGGTCGTGGATAATGGGAATGGTCTATACCATTGCTCGATTGTTCGTTTATCAGAGAAGCGGTCGAGGTGGTAGTGGGCCTTATGGTGGAAACGCTTCGTGGATGTTCCTGCTCTGGAACGGATTGGGAACGCTGGAAGAAGGATACGAAGCATTTCCTGAGCACTACAAAAGAATATTTGACATCAAGAAGTAGCTGAGCTCGTCAACGCAATCGCAGTTGCTACGAGCTGCGTAGTCTCAACGGATGTCGAATCAAGATCAAGAGAAGAGGATGTACAAGACAGCGCTTCTTTCTTATTATGAACGAGTCAAGAGCTCATCCGAGTACAATCAAGTCTCCGTGCTCGATCATCAGATAAAGAACATGGAGCAATTCTATCGACAGTTTTAAATCTCTCTTGATACAACTTGCCATCACGTGCCTTGGAAGAGGTACTCCTTCCAACTGGCGAGCTGTCCCAGAATTACGTTTGTTTATAAAATTATCTCGAAGAGATTCTCGCAACTATCGCCAATTGCACTTATATGCGTGCATGGTAAAGTGCTGCCAAAAGTACTTGCGTATCGACTTGAGAGAATGCTTCCAATATTGATCCATGAGGGTAAAAAAACATGTGGCGAAGAAGATCGATCCACCACTATGTACGGTGTATGAGTGATCTAGAAGCTTTAATCACTCATCGGGGTGAATAAGCACATGCAGCCTTTCTCGATTTAGAGAAAGCGTACGATCGAGTGGATTGGTCTCATATGTTTGTATTGATTTCCAAAGTAAACTGTGGAATGAAAAAAAGTGGTCCACTCTCCACATCGCTCTCTCTTGCAGATTGAGCCGTTTGGTGATTCATTGCGAGGAACGCAACACCTAATGTTTGTGTCACTCCAACGGATAAAGCAACCGGTTTTTTTTGCGGACGTCTCCACATTATTTACGTCTTCAGACGGTGGAGTGGGGGCTCAGCTTGATGTCATTGGGCACTATTGTGATGGTATTGGAGCAATATTGAAAATTTCCAGATTGAATTTACTTTCTCTTAGTCGATCATCAGTGGGTGACTTGATAATTGAATTCCTCGAAAATCGGTTTGACGGCGGTTTTCGGCAGTGGTATCGACGTGCACGAACGTTTTGTGGGCGTTTACTGGTGACGGAGACTATGATTTTGTCAAGATTATGGCATTTCACGATACATTTCAACATCGCGCAAAATTTACTTCGTCGGTGGCAATCGAAGTTGAACCGAATTGTTCCAAGTCGGAAGTATGAGCAGAATTCGACCCATGCGCAGCTCATTCGATCAGAGCTTCTGTATATAACTTAATCGGAAGGTGGGTTACAAGTTCCTGTGGTCGTGAAACAAGTAAAGAAGCAGCGGCTGCAATTTATACTGCAATTCGAAGTTGTGTACAGCTGTCCCAGGCAACTGGACGCAAAATGAAATAGAAATTGTCAAATGTATCTCACCTGAGTGTGCACCTTGCAAACCACTAAGTATCCTGACACTATCACCACGTCGACATGCAACTACAGTTCTTTGGTATTTTGCGTCATCATGGTGGAAGAAGACGTGTATCTGGTGGTGTCGAAGTCACTGCGACATCACTCTTCATTGAGCAATGGCAACGTTCTACTATTTCTGTTGCTCATTCTTGATTTAGGGAAATGATACCTAGACCATCGTGCAGTTTCTGAAAGTGATTTGCTCAAGCGTTTGATATACAATCTCTGCGTGACTTGTTTGGTGGAAGAACGAATTCGTTTGACTCGTCCTACGAGTTTCAATACGCACGAGGCTCGCATCACAGAGGATGTTTGCACGGCAACACTGCTTCGCCGGGCCTTCGACGAAAAGACTCATATGCTTCTTCTTGCTCAACTGTAGGGAGTCTTGTTACGTCCCTAGCGTTCGGTTTTAGAGTTTTATCCGATTCAGTTTGACATCCAGGTTTCAGATAAAAAACTTTCTTTCCGAATGTTCCTCGGAATCAACTCTTATGAGTTGTTGGAATAGCTGAACCACCGGATAAGCCACACCCATTTCTAACTCACATATCGGAGTTTGACCGCTCAAGTGCTTCGACTTGATTGGAGACATTTTCAAAATGGTCTAAACGTCTTCGCGATGTTTATTACCAATCTACTCGGATATTCAACTTCGACTTTCTTACAGCATTTTGTCACTGCAAGAACGGTTCTGGTTTTTACAAAAAGCTCACCCAGATATCACACTGTGTACGACAAAGGTTCGAAGCATCTTCCAGCTCAGCTTTCCGGCAACTATGATATGAGTCAGGCACCTGAACTAGATGTTATTTGGAAGCGTCTGCCGGTATATAATCACACAGGTAGGGGTACACAAAATCTTGGCTTTGTACTCTCCGAGAGTCAAGATGAAGGGATGCCGGACAGTCAGCAAAGTTGGCTCTGCAGGCATTTGATGGCAAAAAGCTTTATCACGGGCTTAAAAGTAGATATCGCGAATGGGATAATTAATTTGTACGACAAGGCGGTTTCTCTGAGCGTGCGTGTGGATTCACGTAGCCTGAAGATATCAAAGTCGAAATCCTCGTCCAACACCTTGCAAGTACGACGCAGAAGTAGTACCACTGACAGGGGGGATGTTAGTAATAAAAAAAATCACACCTTAGACAGTGCAATGGGAAGGTTGCTTCAGAACTTTTTCACGAAGATTACACCCGTCCAAAGCATGAAGTTGTTCACGGAGCCAAATGCTGTACATCGAAGTTGTATAGATCATTTCTGTATATGGTAGCCTTAAGCGATGCGTGCGGAGGTGCTGACAACTCTACTTGGAAACTATTGACCACTATGCGGATCCAGCAACGAGGATGATGATGTTGTCCCGTTTAAACATCCGATGTGTGGAATATCTACAGTAAGCGGAAGAGTTGTGCCATTTTGCACAGTATACGGATATCTAGGCGCACACGGAACATTTCGGTTGCGACGTGGTGAATGCTGTGGACCCAAGAAAGACCGTAAAGAGAAGGGGAAATATTGACCATTCGGATTTGGTGAGGTGCTATCGATGTGGTATATGGGTCACCTGAAGGCTACATGTCCTCAGGAAGGATGCAAAGCCAACAAGAAGACTTTCCTTTAAACTTGCGATTGTAAGCCGTGGAGCAACGGCAAAGAGCCACTAGATCCTCGATTGTGGGTCAAGTTAACATCTGGTGAATGACCTAAATTTGCTGGAAGACCCTGTTGACTTCAAAAGTAGATGTCTGATGGCCGCATCCGATGGAGAGCCGCTCGAGATCACGAACCAAGGAAGCGTTGTGATCAAGCAACCATTCGACCCTAGATGTTCAGTACGCTGAAAAGTTAGAGGGAAGTATTATTTCTTAGGCTAAGCTCGAACAAAAGGGGTGTGTACTCGAATTTCGCGAAGGGAAGCGTGTCGTGGTTTCCTGCACAGGAGGTGTGGCAGTCATGGATGTTTATTGTGGGAACAACGTGTACTTCGTTAAAGTCTACGATGACGAATTCCGGGGGTGTGGATCTACTATGAATGGAATTCCGGCAGTGCTTCCTGATACTGAACATGAATCCGATTTGAATGTTCAATGTGGCACATTGCTTGAATTCCATCGACGTCTGGGTCAGTTATGCTATGACACGAATATCAAAATGGTCCGACCCTACTTCTGGTATCCACTTCATCGATGCTAAGCGTGAATCCTGTTTGGCTTGGCTCAAGGAAAAGCAACCAAGAACGTACAATCAAACAAAGACACCGGCGAAAACATCCCAATCGTTGTCATTTATATCAACTTTCTCTAACGTAAAGGGATCGATGACTCCGCGTGATCGTCTTGGCAATCGATCTCTGGTCAATTTTATCGACCATAGGTCCATCTATTGCCGTGCTTTTCGTCGCTGCCATGAAGTTCAACCATCCTCTGCATGCTTTCAAGCGACAATTAAGTGTCGAAATCACGCCTTAAGTAAGGATAAAGGTGGAGAGTACAAAATACTAGACGTGCTCTGTAAAACAAGTAATATTTTACGGGGTGCGGCTATTGTCACAGACGGTAGCATATAATTGGGTAATATTTATAAAAAAAAGATATTGGTCGAAAGTGTAAATTGATATCTGGCACACATGTTGAACCTGTAAGTTTCAGCAGGTGAGCCAATGACCAGATTTGTTTGTCACAGGTCAAGTGTGCCGGCACTATCCCGCTTCGCGAGCGGAAAAGGCGCAAGTCCCTCTTGCATATGCATGCTTTAGTAGGTTAACGAAACAAAAAATACATTCACTTTTACTTCTACCTACTTCTGCACAAGTTCAATTCTCACTTTCAACAACAGACATAAACATTTGAAACGGATTCAGAAAAAAGCAATGAGTATGACGATAACGTACACAAAACGTTTCTGCAGCCACCAAAAGAGCTTGCTGGAGTTGAATTTGGATCTAGCGCAGCCATGGAAAAGGCATTAAATGATTTTGCTGCCACTCAACGCTATGATATTGTAACTAAATCATCCTACAAGCAGCGTAATGGAAACTCTACGGTCTTTTACAAATGTGGTCGGGGTGGCTCTTACCGCAATCGTCTTGGTTTAACTGAAGAAACAAGAAAACGAAAAACATCGACGGCACTCGTCAATTGTCCTTTCAGTTTGAAAGCGAAACAGGATAATTTGCACTGGACTTTCATTGTGATCAAAGAGGATCACAACCATATGCCATCTACATCCACGAGCGCCCATCCTGTCCATCTGAGACTCGTAAATGAAATGGAAGAGACAATAGTTGGATTGTATGATGCTGGAATCCCAACAAGAAGCATTCAAACTTGTTTGAGGAAGGATCACGAATTTATTTTGCCTAAAAGCAAACTGAAGAATGTCCGCCAAGCATCTAGCTATAAAGCGTTAGATGGCCGTACACCGATGGATGCCTTTGTAAATAAATTTCGCGGTTTGGAATTCGATGTGGAAACAATCGTGAATGACTATGACGGATGTATTTCTCACCTTTTTTTCGCCCATCCAAGATCAACAGAGATGGCTCGGAGTCACAATGATGTCTTTCTAGTAGACGCCACGTACAAAACAAATGCTTTGAAGCTTCCGTTGTTGCATCTCGTTGGATGCTCGTCAATGTATACCACATTTTCAGTCGTATTTGTTTTTATGACAAACGAGAGTCGATCTTCCTACTGTCTAGCAATGAATTTCTTCCGATCGATCTTTAGGGACAATGATCCTCCGAAATTTTTTGTTGTTGATGGCGAACTGGCGTTAATAACAAGCATTCGAGAGCACTTTCCTGCTTTCCACATTCTTTTATGTGTATGGCATATTGAAAAAAACATTGTAAAAAAATGTAAAGCATATTTTCCAAATGAAGAAGTTTGGAAGGTATTTATGAAGGAATTGAGAGCAATCATGTATGCAAATTCGGAAGATTTCTTTAGTGAACTTTTGAAGCGTTTCGAATTACGTACAGAAAGTGCAATCGTCAAATATATATTCGACACATGGATTCCCTACAAAGAAATGTTTGTTAGTGCATGGACTGACCGCATAACGCATTTCGGCTACACTGTAACCTCGCGGGGTGAAAGCGCTCATTGTATGCTGAAGCAGTACATGCCAACTAGCATGAATAACCTCCTTTCATGCTGTGAGAAGCTTTGCTTGGCGATTGGTAATTATCATGCAGAATACGACGTGTCTCGGCAGCGTTCAGCAAATTAGAATATGTAATTATGCAGAGCTCACGCCTCAGGGGCTGATTTTTCAAAATATCAACCTGAAAATTTTTCATTTCGCGCTGAACAATATTTACGAATAGCTGAAGCTCGTCCGTCAGCCGCAAAAAAGTATTTAAGTAAACTTGCACGGGATTTTTCAACACGGTCTGGGGTCTTCCCTTCTCACACAAATTGCGTCTATATCTGGATCAATAACAAGACTTGGTGTTGAGCGACATTCATTTACATTGGCACTTGACTAAACCCCAACAATTAAAACCACTTTTGTCGTGACCGGATAAAAGTCTTTCAATGGTGCTTGACCAAGTGCGTTCCAGTTTCAGGTCTTTACCAGACCATCAGCAGATTGCGACATTCAAAAAGAGCCTCACAGACTCTCTCAGCAAACTCCAAAAACTCTGCAAGAGCCAGTAATTGTGCGCTCGAAAGGAAGGCCTCGCCGACATATCGGATCGACGCGACGCGATTTGTCAGGCTTCGACTATGTGGAAGTCACCCAGAAGACAAATGAAATCTCATGTCGAGCTTGTGGCGAACAAGGACACCGCTCGGACTCCAAGAAGTGCAAGAAAAGAAAACCCAGTGCTGAGATTCAGTCGGATGTCTGGGTTTAGATAAGAGATCAGATTAATTTACTTTAGCCACACTGGAATGTCCCTTAAAGATATACTAATACATAGGTGAGTCGTACTATATAGATCTTTTGTTCTACGTAATATCAAATGCTGTGAGAGCTAAGGTAAACATGCAGTCGACCAATCATACTATGTTGCGTGACTATTACCCAATTAAATGCTACCGTCTGTGGCAATAGCCGCACCCTAATTTACGTCAACTTGGTGAATCGAATAACCAGACCAGAAAAGGAAAGCGGAGTGTATGCACCGAATCCAAAAGAATTTGGTGCGCAGCATGGGTTTTGCTAGCGGTTTGCCGTTGCGTTTTTGGGATGATGCTGCCGAGTATGCAGTGTACATCTCGACCAGGAGTCCTACTAAAGGTGACCTAAGGCACGTGTCTATAATCAAGATGCTAAACAAAACGACCACGATCTTGAGTGGCATTGCGGTGTTTGGATCGCCATCCCACGTTTACACCATAGAAGACGGATATGTGTCAACATTACAAGAAGAAAAAAGACGATCTCACTATAGCAAGAGTCTACGTAGACAACCTTGTGGTCACAAGAACATGCATGGATATAGTGGGCGAGTTTATTATAGAGATGTCAGCGCTAGAATTTAAGGATTTGGGAGTGCTGAACAAATTTGTGGGTCTTTAAATTTCGCCGGATGAGGACATTGAATACGTTTTTGACTAAGCAGTGTCCATCGATTGACTTTACAAGGAGTATGGACTGGCGACGGCAAACGGAGTGAGAGCTCCAATTGTTAAAAACTGCAATGACTGCAAGCCCCAAGACCAGATATCGGTAAAGTCGTGAGTGGCAAGATAAGCGTGAAGGAGGTTCAGTCTCTGGTGGTAAGGTTACTTTGGATCGCGCGCTGTACAAGAACGGATGTATGTTTTGCGATAGACAGGGTGGTTCGACAAAAGCAGAAGCCTACTATGGACGAATGGAATATGGCGAAGCGTATTTTAAGTAACTTTAAGGAGACCAAGATGTTAAATTTGCAGATAGGCGGCGTCGGAGTATCGTCTGGTGATGTCAAGATTTAAATCTTGAGCGACACTGATTTCGCGGCTGACAAGTCTGACGATAAGTCTGTGTCGGGATGTGTGGTGATGATATATGGTGCTGTCTTTTTGTGGTCGTGCAAGATATAGACCAGCGTGTCACTGAGCACAATGGAAGACGAATTCATTGCGGCTTCACAGGTTGGTCGTGAATTGTTGAGACCAAGAGAATCCTCATAAGAGTTAGGTATTAAGATTGCTGAGCCGATGAAAAGAAAGATGGACAATCAATTGGCGATCAAGCGACTGGAAAGCAAGAAAAGTACGCCAAGTACCAAGCAAGAGAATATTTGTATCAAGTGTATCTGTCACTATGCTCACGCAAAAATTGTACAGCCAATCTTCTTGAAGCCTGGTGAGATGATTGTAGATTTACCGAAGAAGTCCCTAACCGTGACATGTTCAACACAACGATCGTGGAAAGTACGGGCGAGGAGGAGTGCTAGAATCTGTGGGCTTCAATGCGTGAGCTAATCGCCATAGTGGTTTGTCAGAGCTCAAGTGCGCCCGCGCTATCCGCCTCTTGTTCTATGTTCTAGTAGGTTAACATCAACAAGAATATGTTTTTACTTTTACTTTTGCCTTCTACTGCAGTACTTGATTCGCTTTTATAAAAGATAACCGACATACTGGTGATGCTGAATGGAGAAAGTATGAGTGGGTCGACCGCTCTATGGACGGATCAGGCACTCGTTTTCTAGCCGCACTTTGCACTTGGGCTAAAAAACGACTGGTAGGAAAGTCACCGCGTTTGCGTTACAAGGAAGCGTTCGCGTTGCAAATAATTAACAGAGCAGAAGTACTTTTTCTGTACCCCAAAAACACTAACAGTACACCCTTCCGAGCTGGCACTTTTTCTGACTGTATATCGGTCTTATTTTAACGTTTAGCTCACTGGACTTTGACTCTAAACAAAATAATCATTTACAGGCAAGAGCTCCGTTATGGCCAACTTGGTCGTTTTGCGTCTCACAAAATCCATATTCATCATACAGAATGTTGAAAGCCGTTCTTTTTCACCTCAAACCAAAACACATAAAAGATGTCATACCGATATTTTAGCCCGTCTCGCTGAAGTCAAAGTCTAGAGTGCTGATCGTTACACCATAACACTTGACACGGGTATTCGGTGCGAACATATCAAACAACGTACAGCAAAGTCGGGGCAGTTCATAGTTTACTTAAGACGTCGCATACAGTTGTGGTGTAGGAAGGATAGAGAACAGGAAGGTTAGGTACATTGCAATCTCTTATTTAAAAGTAAATCTTTCTGGATGACCGCGAAT